>PVLC010027828.1:0-21407 GCA_004027655.1 Graphiurus murinus
AAAAAAAAAAAAAAAAAAAAATCCTCTACCTCTTCTACTATACATTTTCTGTTTTACATACTGCTTGTTTCCCTTCTCTGTCTTTCAAGAGATTATCAACCTTTGCATCTCAGCTGGCCAAGCCACGTCCCAGGTTTGCAGACTCCAGTTCTCCTCTTTATCAAAGATGGAGGATTAAGTGGGGCTGCTTCTGCACTATGTTTTCCCAAAGCTACCTTTCCCCATGATGCCAAGGTCTGCACAAGCTTAAAGAGAGAGAGAGAGAGAGAATCTGAAATTCTCCCAAGCTCCGGGAGCAGGCTCTGCAGGATCTACCTAGGAGATCCCAGGACCACCTGAATCCACTGTGATGGAAATTGGTAGCAGTGTAAAAATAATCTTTCCTACCCACCCACTGCACTGGAGCGGCAGGAAGAACTGCTCTGAGTTCTGCAAGTCTACTATCAAGAACATCACCAAATCCCTTTGGAGACAAACCAGCCCTCCCCGCCCCACCCCCATGTTAAACCGGCAGAGGGAGGGAGACTTTGAAATGAGCCTAGCTTCATGCAAAAAAACCCAAATCTACATCTTCTCTTCTTCAGAAAGGTGGCAGTGTTGCCTTGCGGTTTCGAACAAATCACCCAGCAGTGGCGGCAAGAGGTCTCTGGCCACTGAACAAACCAAGGGCCTCACCTCAACATGGAAAAGGAAAGGAAGGATTTAATCCACGCGCCCTGGAGCTCCAGGGCCACTGTGGCTTGCGGCTGCCTAAGCTCCTGCGTTCTCAACTTGCTTCAATCCTGCAGATTCTCAGAAGAGCCCAGCGGATTCCCACGGACATCTCAAAACCAGGAGCAGCTAAGGAAGTTACGGATGCTCCTGACCTCCCCGCATCCACTGTTCTGGGTTTTGAACCATCCGTCCCCAGGCAAAGCATGGAGCAGGCCCTCTTCAGAGGGGCCCAGGACAGCGGAGCTCAACAAAGGAAGCCAACATCTTTCTTGCTGGCACCTGTCACGTCGGATGTGCATATCTGACCTCTCACAAAAGCAATCTAGCCCCTAAGTAGGTGTTCTGCCATTACTGAGCCGATCGTAACCGCTATCATAAAACCAACACTATAGACACAGAGCTGCTGTAAAGAACTTAGCAGCCAAGTGCCACCCCATCTAAACGTGGGAACCCAAGCACTGATACCTCAGTTCCCATCTCTCTGTTCTACTCACCTCTACTCCATGCCCTTTGAGAAGTTTCTCTATGCGCCACTAACACAGACATTTGGGGGAGAATTCTCCATTTATAAATATCAGATGGTTTGGGAAAAAATATTTGTGGCACTGGGCTTTTTTTTTTTTTTTTTTTCCTACAGTGATGTCATTTTAAATTCTTGGTGTGCTCCAAATTTGCTATTTTTACTTCCCCCAAGTGACTTTTTTGGGAAATACATTTGTTTGGATTAGCTACATTTGAGGTGACCCCTGTACCAAATACACACGATCAGATTCATCTTCTTTCTCAGCAATTATAATTGGTATTACGTCCTTCCCAAACTTGAAACCCCTCATTTGTTCATCTCAAGGTCACTACTTTTGAAAGCACCCTTTCAAAATCTCTATTCACAGACACAGAGGGAAAATATATATATAATATATATACTAAAATAAAAGGATTGGCCTGTTCACATACAAAAATCAACCCAAGCAATTCAAAGCATTTGACACGGAATACATTAAGGCCTCCCCCCACCCCAGCAAAAAAAAAAAAAAAAAAAAGTCAAGTAAAACTCTTCGCTTCCAAAACGTGCTTTTGGGGGAACAGAGTTGTAGCCACGGCGGGCTTTGAGACATCAATTGCAAAGCAGTTCTAGAGCTGAGAATGGCAGAAGAAAGTTTAAGGAAGACTGCTAAGTGTCTTCGCCCTACCTGATCTGAACTTGCTTCTAATCAGCAAAGAGTGCTCAGACCCCAGAAGCGTCATGTTGAAGCTCTCAGCAAACCGCTGGTCCCTTTGCCAGATGCCTCTCTGTTTTCCACCGGGATCAGGCTCCCGGGAGCCCAGCTGGCCGCAGCTAACAACTCAGAACTCATCCAACTCTCGGTGAGCTCCCCTGGGTAGGAGTCCGTACAGTGGCAGCCAGTGTCCCCAGAAAACTGGCGCCTCCCTCCCCCGCGCGCTGTGAGAGGCTAATTAACTCTTAGCAGGCAGACCCTCCTCCTCTGGGGTTGGCCCCGAGCGGCGGCATCCCGGGCGTTCCTGGCTGATGTCATAGGCTGCCAGCGATTGCGGAGTATCACCACCACGCCTTTAAGAAGGTCCCAAGTTTGCTATCCGATACTCTTTACTACTGACAGGCGCTCAGCCAATCAGGAGCGGTGAGCGGGGCCTGGGGACTTGGACCGGACCCGGGAGTCTGGGACGCCGGGTCTTAACTCTTTGCAGCAGGCCGAGCTGGGGGTCCGGCCAGGGGTCGTGAGTCCCTGCCTGAGGTGGGGTGGGGGCGAGCAAAAGAGACACAGCCCCGAGGAAAGAAGGAAGGGCCGCGATGCCCCGGGGCTTGCAGGTGGTTTTGCGGTGCTGCGGCGGCGCTGGCAGCTGCCGGGGCCCAGGGATGGTGCGAGCGAGCGGCAGCGGCTTCTGCTTAGGAGGCAGGAGGGACCCGAGCCGACTGCAAAGTCTGGGGAGAAAGGACGTGAGCTCCCGCGGGACAGTCGCACGGGGCGCTTGGAAATAAGTTGGATCAAGCTTCCAGCGGACCGGAGCGCCTACTTTCTGCTGGGGTTGACCTTTCTCGGTGCGCAGGAAAAGAGAATCACAGACTTTTGCAGCTCCGCTATCAAACCTGGATACATTTCCATGGAGAAAACGAAACGTCCCGCTTCTCTGGGACAGACTCCTGTGGGACTTATCTGACTGTGTGTCGGGAGAGCCAGGCGGAGACGCAATGCTGCTGATCTCCAATCTCAGGATGGGGGGAAACGCAGGAGTTGAATGCCCCGTTGGCCTGTAAACTGGATGGGACTCAAGGAAGCCTGCTTCTGGCTGCTTAGCTTGGAAAGGCGCGAAGGCTGTCCTTGGAAAAGCCAGGGGGCATTAAACACGAAGTTACTGCACATCTAGCATGAGCCAGGTGGTGTAGCTCATCTATCAATAAACCAAAGATCCTGCTCTCAAGGCTTAGTGCTTGGCGGTACAGAAAAAATAAAAACAAACCACACGTGTACATGATTTGGGTTTTAATTTAGTTGTGGCCTATGTGCACCTGGGCCCCGAGGCATCTAGTCCTCACATGCCTGCCTGTGTCACAGACCTCTGAGCCCTTGAAAGATCAGTGGTGACAAATGGAAACTTAAAGAGACCCTCTGCAATGCCCTGGGTCCAGCCTCTGCCTCATCTTCTGTGGCTGAAGTCATATGAGGATGGTTAAACCTTCTGAACAAGTCCTTGGTGTAAATAAGGTCTCTCGGATAGGCCGTTTTCTTCCCTACATGTCTAAGAGGAGGTGGAGCAATCCTGTCCAAGTTCCTCTTGGGAATAGCGTCCTGGCCAGTGGGAAGTCTGTTTGCAGACTGACTACCGGTGCAGAAGAATCCCAGTGGTTATATAGCATTCCCACACAAAGCAACTTTCCTATCCCAGCTGTAATGAATTACCACCAATTATCGCACACGCCTGCCATCCTAGTACCTGGGAGGCTGAGACAGGAGGATCTCGGGTTCCGGGCATACACTAACTTAGCGAGACTCTGCTTAAAAAATAAAAACAATTAAAAGGGCCGAGTGTGCCCTTTAGAGGTGGAACACACCTGGGTTCAATCACCAGGACCACAAAAACAAACAACAAAATAAAACTATGCAAAGTTAGTCGTGGAGTTCTGTAGCTCAGTCTTTGGAAATGAGTCTCACTGGGTTAAGATCAAGGTGTCTGTCTGCAGGGCCCTATTTTTGTTGTTGTTTTTGTTTCCCTCTGGAAGCTCTAGGAGACAATTCATTTCCTTTTCCCTTCCAGCTTCTAGAGGCCATCCACATTCTTTGGCTGGTGGCCCCTTCTTGCATCTTCAGAGCCAGAAATGGTAGATCAAGTCCTGATTCACACAGCCCCCTCTCTACCTTCTGTACCCCTCTCCCACATGAACTTGATTGTAAGGATAAACTGTGTTGTAAGGTCAGCTGACCTTACTTCCATCTGCTACCTTGATTCCTGCTTGGCCATGTAATCAGACATCATCACAGATGCCTGGAATAAGACTGTTAACACGGGAGAGAACAGGTTATTCTGCGTGCCACACAGAGAGACTTGTCTTTATTCCCAGCATCTCCTTATCCCCAGTCAAATCCCATCCTCCTGGTCTGCAAAGGAAGCAAAGCAGAGGGAGGTTGGGGAGGGGGTGCCCGGGAGCCTGGAAGAACTCTGACAAGCTTTGAGATGTGTGCAGCAGGAGGCACTCCGGAGAAAAGAGATCAGTACGATAAGAAATACTATTGCGAAATTATTTGAGCAGAGGGAACTATTCTGAGCAACATTAAAAAAGATAGAAAGGGGGAAAGAATCCCAACGAATTTTTATCTTGAATGCTTTGGGGGCTGAGACCAGATGCATGACAACTTGGCAGAGAATTATTTTCTTCAGTGAAAGTTGTGATGAAATTAGCTCCAGCGAGCATCCAATATAAGGGTCTGCATGACCTGAGAGTTGAGAGGAGTGAGTTGTTTTCCCTTTGCAAGGCTGGAAGACAGAGAGAGGAGGCAGGAAGGGAGGGAGGGAGGGCAGGAGGACCGAAACAAGTGTATGCTTGTGTGTGTGTGTGTGTGTGTGTGTGTGTGTGTGTGTGTGTGTAGGCATCGTTTGTCATTTTGAGTGAGTCTGAGAAATGCTGCTAACCAAATGTCTCTTCAGTTTTCCCACTATAGTGTGGGGCTACTGACATCTGCCCTCTGGGATTTCTTCCCCCATGGCTTGGAATATCTATGCATAGAAATATGCTCATATAGAAGCTCATCCTTGGCCCTCTCTGGTCAAGCATTATTTATTTATTTATTTATTTATTTATTTATTTATTTATTTATTTATTTTGGTGGTACTTGGAGCAGACCTCTCAAACTGCTTTGCTTTCAGAGCAACATCATCAGCACAGCAGAGCCTGCAACCAGCTCAGTCCTGCAACCTGACCATCTGGGTGGCATTTCTTCCCTGCCTCAATACTCTGTGACCTTCTTTCCTGGGGCCCAGAGTAAACCTGTGATGTGGTATAAAGGGGCATGAGCCTCTGGTATGTGGAAGGTCTTCCTCTGCATCATAAAGGTACCCCTGTATCCTAGAGTGAGCTATTTAAGCCCTCTGAGACACTCTGCTCTGTGTGTGTGTGTGTGTGTGTGTGTGTGTGTGAGCCCAGGGGCATTCTACCTCCAAGCTACACCTCACCCCTTTTTATTTTTTTATTTATAAACAGGGGTTCACTAAGTTGCTGAGGTTGGCATCAAACCTGCGATCCTCCTGTCCCAGTCCCCCAAGTATTGGGATTACAGGTGTGCACCACCATGGCTGGCTGACATTAGGAATTCTCTCTGTAGAATGAAGGTAGAAATACTTCCTGGAAGAGGTGGGATGTTTAAATGGAATTATACATGCCCTGTGCAATTCTTCCTCGTGTGGTTTTTTGGTTTGCTTTTGTTTTTATTTGGTCCTGGGCATTGAACCCAGGAACATTCTACATTTTGAAACAGGGTATCTCTAAGTTATTGAAGGTCTTGCTAAGTTACTGAGGCTGGCCTCAAACCTGTGATCCTCCTGTCCCAGCTTCCTAAATCCTCGGATTACAAGCGTGCACCACAGAGCCTGGATTCTGGCATGTTTTAGGCCGCTCTCTTTACTTTCCTCTCCTCAGTCACCTCCAACCAGGCAGTGCTGTATCCTTCCCTGGGTTATGGAATTTATTTATTTATTGGTTGTTGTTGTTAATCATTTATGGCTGCCTAACAAATTATAGATACCACATAATGACATTTCGGTCAACAAGCCACATAAAGGAGATTATAAAGGAGCTGGAAAATCTCAGTCTCTCAGGAGCCCCCTAAGGTGGCCGTGCAACTCACCACTCGCGTGTTTGTGGTAAAGCTGGTGCAAGTGTGTCTCTCTGCACTGCCAGTCATATAAAAGTTTGGCACATACAACGAGGCACAGGGCGCAGACTTGATAATGACGACATCATCCTGTTTTATTTATTTACTTGCTGTACTTTTTTTTATCATGACTTTATAGTGTCCTCTTTTACTGTGCCACAGTATTGCACACTATACACAGCAGCCTCCTACATCTCCTGTTCATTGCATCTCTTGTTAGCATCCGGAGGCTGCACTGAAAGCTGGATCTACACCACCTAGGTTTAAATACCTCACTGCAAAGTTTGCAGGATGATGAAATCGATTAAAGACCCAATTATTAGAATGCATCCTACAGTTAAGTGGCACATGACCCTATTACAACTTTAGCACCTTAGGGCAGCACATATATCTACCCACAGAACTGAAGACATGTCCCTTGTATCTCCATGCGGAAGGACACTGCTTTGTGACTTGTGCTACACAATGTCAGCTTCTGATCTCCAAGAGACCCTATCTAGACTCCAGCAGGGAGGGGAAACCTATGTAAGGGAGGCGTCCTTAGCTGTCAATGTATTTTCATTCCAGAAACATTTATTAAGTACAGAGGGCTGTGTTCTAGCACTCTAGGGACATCACGATGGAGCAGATATGTCAGGACTTCTAGGAGCTAAGAGCACACTGGTAGGCCATCCATGAGCCCCCAAGAAACCAGAAATCTGCACTCATTACTGCACAGAGCTAGTTAAACATCAGGAAATATACATATAACTTGGTTTCTTTTATGAAAGTGAATACAAGCCTGGCACGGCGGTGCACACCTGACGTCCCAGTCCTTGTTGAGGCTGAGATAGGAGGATCGCAGGTTAGAGACCAGTCTCAGCAACTTAGTGAGACCCTGTTTCAAAATGAAAAATAAAATAGGGCTGGGGGCATAGCTCAGAGGTAGAATATCTGTGGGTTCAGTCCCCAGTACCACACATGCATGAAAAAAAATAAACATAAAAGGGTTTTGCCCTATTTTAATTATTTATTTATTTATTTTGATATTGGGGATTGAACCTCTGAGCTTCATTCTCAGCCCTATTTTATTTTTTTATGTTGAAACAGGGTCTCACTAAGTTGCAAAGGGCCTCACAAAGTAGCTGAGGCTGGCTACAAACCTGCAATCATTCTCTCAGCCTCCCAAGTACTGAGATTACAAGCTTACAAGTGCATGCCACTATGCCCAGCAACTTTTGCTTAATTTAAACAAAGGCTTAAATTTAAACAAATGCCAGAAGAGAAGAAGAAGAAGAAAGAGAAGAAGAAGAAGAAAGAGAAGAAGAAGAAGAAGAAGAAGAAGAAGAAGAAGAAGAAGAAGAAGAAGAAAAAAAAAAAAAAAAGTAGTTTTAGTTGAAAGTATCGTAAACCCTTCTTTCCTGGCCTGTGAGAAACATGTTTTATGGTTTCTCTCTCCTCACAGTTCTTCATCCTATCCTCTGTCCAAGAAAAGGGAATTCGATTTGATAATTCAGGTCGAATGCCTCTGGGCTGGATTGCATTTGCTAGAGGCAGGCTCGCCAGGGTAGAAGGTCACCCTCCCACACCTTGCCCCCTCTTGGTCTTCCTGTGCCCTCTAGGAGTGAGGGGTGCAGATGAGAAACCCACAATGCATGTTGTGACAGCTTCAAATCAACCCTTCCCTTCGTGCTTACACCCCATTCGTGCTTTTAGGTTACAGGACACGGGCATCACTCAAGCTAGTGTGTATGGGATTCATGTGATGGCTGTGCCCTCGAGGTTCAGGGCATATGCAAGAAGACTGTGACTGAGGTGACTTGCTGGTCACAGAGGACATGGGAGACGGAGAAGCGTATGGCACAGAGACAAATGCATTGCTCGGGTAGGTACGATTGCATGGTGCAGATTCTTCAACCCCACTCATGGTTTTCTGTATTTTGAGAGTATCGAGATCACAAAACATCACCAAGCTGTCCAATGGATTGGTATCCTCCGTGTTTGTCCTTTCCAATTCTCTCGGGGACTAAGTGTTGCCAACTGGTTCCTTCTTCTCAAAAGAACTTCCAAAGCTCAACGTCCCCTCGAAATATTTCTTGGGTACTTTGGACCCATAGATCTAGATCTCTTCCTAGCTTGAATTTCTCCAAAGCTCTTTGAAAACCACAAGTACAGACCAAACAACCACTTCTTCCTTTTGCCTGGTTTCCTACAAACTTACTCCTTTTCCTGTACTTCCAGTCCTTGCAATTTCCTGCCCTTTCCAATGAGTGGGAAGTCTATCTGCCTCATTTCTAGTTTGAGAGCTGGTCCCCGATCCACGTTCTTGCAGTTTCCCTACCATCCTGATGCTGTACCCGTTCTCCTCCACAAATGCCGCTTAAACAAACCTCCTTTTATTTATCCATGATGCTTCTTCCTTACTTCAAATCCTTGTTGGATTTTTTCCTAGTTTATTACAAGTGTCCTTTGAGTGATCTCCTGTCTAGTCTTCCTCTGCTCCAATCCATCTCCCATCTTATCCTCAAAGTGAAACTTCTAAACCATAAGCCAGATGGCTTTGCTTCCTGCCTAACTCCTCCTTTGGCTCCCTAGTGCCAAAAGATAACATCCATGCTCCTAAGTCTGACATGGAAAGCTCCCTGTAACTTGGCTCCTGGCACCTTCTCCTACTTCATGTCCCATCCTCTATTCCCAATCTCATTTTTTATATACTAACAATAAAAATAGTTTTTAAAATGTGGAGGGGGCTTTTCTTTCTATTTCTTCTTCCCTAAAGTGTTTCCTTCGTCTGGATGATCTTTCTGCATCCTGTTTGTCTAGAGACTTCCCATGTATGCATCAAAAGCCTTCGTACGCTTTATCTTGTTCAGGAGCTCTCCCTTGACAGCTCCAGGCAGAGTTAATTATATCCTCTGAGCTTTGCTACTTTCTTATCTTGTATGTATTTTTATCCTTGCATCTGTCAAATAGTATTATCAATTACGTGGTGTGTGTGTGTGTGTGTGTGTGTGTGTGTGTGTGTTTTGCTGGGATTGAACCCAGGGGCATTCTACTGCTAAGCTATAACCCTAGCCCGTTTGTTGGTTTGTTTATTGGTTTTGAAACAGGTCTTGCTAAATTGCTGAGGCTGGTCTCGAACCTGCAGCCCTTCTGTCTCAGCCTCCCAAGTACTGGGCTTACAGGCGTGTGCCACCATGCCCAGCTCAACTACGTTCCTTTTTAAGAAGGGAGTCTCACTAAGCTGCCTGGGCTGACCTCAAACTCACCATCCTCTTGCCTCAGCCTCCCAAGTAGCTGGGACTACAGGTGCACGCTACCATGGCCAGCTACATCAATGCCTTTGTACATTTCTCCACCAGTCGTGGGCTCTGGGTGACAGGGGTATTGTTTCCAAGTATGTCTGTAAACCACTGGTTCCCAAAGTGGGTGGTACTCCTCTCCCTAGGGGGTTCTGCAATGACATACAGATACATGAAAGAATGCAAAGTTGTTATTGCATCTTTCTGCTTATTTTCTTAAAGAAGGTAGATTCCTGGAGGGGCGGAGGCACTGAGCACTTATTTTTCCCAAATATGGGGTGGTAAGCCAACTAAATTTGGGAATTCCTACCTGTAACCCATTATCTATTTTCCTTTTTAATCTTATTTTGTTAATTGTCTGTGTTACTCATCTCATGATAAATTGTCCTTTGACATATTTGTATTTAGATTCTTGTGTATAGAATGCTGTTTCTTGTCCTTTTTTTTTTTTGATCTGCAAATAAATTATAAACTTGAGACTTATGATAGCCACAATTTCTATTATTTCAATCTGCCAAGGCATTTCTTTTTTTGATGGTACTGGGGATGGATCACTCCAAACTACACCCCCAGGCCTATCTATTAGTTAATAGCTCTATTAATTAGTTAATTATTTGTGGCACTGGGTATTGAACTGGGCATTCTACCTCTAAACCACACCCCCAACCCTATTTTATATTTTATTTAGAAAAAGGTTCTTGCTAATTTGCTAAGGCTGGCCCTCAAACCTGTGATCCTCCTGTTTCAGCCTCTCGATTGCTGGGATTACAGGTGTGCAGCAACCACACCCTGATCCTATTTTCTTTTTTTTTTTTTTTGCGGTGCTGGGGATGGAACTCAGGGGCATTCTAGCTTCGAGCTATACCCCCCAGTCCTATTTTTTATTCTTTATTTGGAAACAGGGTCTCACTAAGTTGCGGAGTGCCTCACTAGGTAGCTGAGGCTGGCCGTGAACCCAGATCCTCCAGTCTCAGCCTCCCAAATGCTGGGATTACAAGCGTGCGCCACCACACCCGGCTTTATTTTTCATTTTGAAACAGGGTCTCACTAAGTTGCTGAGAGTCTTGCTAAGTTGCTGAGTCTGCTGGCCTCCAACCTACGATCTTCCAGTCTCAGCCTCCCAAGTACTGGGATTACAGGTGTGTGCCACCACACCCGACTGCCAAGGCATCTTCTATAGTGGTTTCCAAAAAGCAGTCGCCCGCCTGGGGTTGGCAATCTGATGTTGGGCATAGGGACTGTTTTGTTGGGATACACTCCATTCAGGGCCTGATTCAACATTCTCTATTTTCCAGAGATGATGAAACCAGGTCTGCTTCATAAAGTATGATCTGAGAGTCTGCTTTCCCTTATATTTTTTAATTTTTGGTACATGTACAGTTGGTCACATTCTGTTTCCTAACTCACTCCCATTGCTCAGTTTGTCTGCAGTCTCCCCCGCTCTCCCAGGAAGCCGAGTGGAGGCCCATAAATCCCTGACCTGCTTCAGGTGACCCTGCAAATCATGCATGCCTCCTCTCCTTAACCCGGGCTGCCTATTATGGCGAAGGAATGGTGTCGCACCACCCTAGTGCGCCGTGGGAGCTTGGAGGATGTGTGTGTAGGGGGGGCAATGGATGGCGACCTCTCCCGGGCTCCCCGAGTTTCTCTTTGGCCTCACCTCACATCTGGGGGGGTGTGAGTCAAGGGGGAGAGATTTTCGTTTGGGGGAGAACACTCCCTGGGAAAGGTCATTTGTCTCTTGGGAAGACAACAGGGCTCATTTGGGGAGTTAAGACAGAGTCACTACAACCAACATCTGAGCACCAGAAGATGAGAACATTCCAAGCCAGAGCGTCGGAGAAGGGAAAACTCCAAGTGCGATGAAAAACAGCTATGATAACAGTAAAGCCAATTCCCAGTGGGAGGCTTGCTCACTGAGGAAGCCGGACTTCTTGAGCACCCGGGGTTCAGGTGGAGGAAACTTTAATTTATTATTATTATTATTATTATTATTATTATTATTATTATTATTATTGCAGTACTAGGGATTGAACCCAGGGACATTCTACCCCCGAACTACACCTCCAGCCCTACTGTTTATTCTTTATTTTGAAACAGGGTCTCACTAAGTAGCTAAGGATGGCTACGAACCTGAGATCCCTGTCTCAGCCTCCCAAGTACTGAGATTACAAGCGTGCGCCACCATGCCCGGCTGAAGGAAACTTTTTAAAATGTCATTTAATTAAGCAAACAGCCAAAGGATGTTCAGACCCCCGGAATGCTTTGGCTGTGAAACTGCTGTTTATGAATGTGATCTGAGAAGACAGATGCGCTCATTTTACGGGCATTGACTGGGGTACCCCTGAGACCGGAACCTGTGTGATGCTCAGACAGCGGTCGTGACACTTGGCTGTCATGAGTCCTTTGTAGGGATTGTCCTGTCTTGCAATTGCACTACTTTCATGCTTCAATGTCAATGTCATAGGTGATTTTTGTGTCACTTTGTGTATGTGGTGTGGTGTGTGTGTGTGTGTGTGTGTGTGTGTGTGTGTGTGTGTGTTTTATACTGGGAATCAAACCCAAGGGCTTTCTACCTCTGAGCTACACCCCCAAGCCCTATTTTATTTTTCTATTTTGAAACGAAGTCTCAGGAAGTTGCTGAGGCTGTCCTCGAACCTGCGATGCTCCTGTCTCAGCCTCCCCAGCACTGGGGTGTCAGACATGCACCACTGCATCTGGTTTTCTTTTCACTTTTAAAAGCCCTTTTGTGTGAAGTTTCCATTGTGGTTCCTACCTCAGCCCTGTGAGGGACTGAAGATGCTTTTTGACACTGTAGAAATCGGCAGAGGAGAGAGGATCGCCGATCCATCCAAAGCGGCCCCTCTAGGTAGAGGCAGAGTCAAGACCAGGGCTCAGTCTCCAGGTGTCCCTGTGACTGTTTTCTTCACCAGTTCTCCTGGCCTCTGATTTGACAGGTGACTGAGATGCCTCCTCGGATTTCCCTGTCTGTGTGTCCACGTGCCTGCCAGGGACAGGTGGCTTTTTTATTCCCCTGGGTGGTCAGCATTCACATAAGAGGAAACTTAACCATCTCTAAGTTGCTTCCTGGCTCATGCAGTCTTTTCTTAGCATAGGTTGCCAATTCCTTTAACGAAATTCCTTTTTTTTTTTTTCTGGAAATTGTTTATTTCAAACTGACCTTGGTACCAGCCCATTCTATGAAACAAAACACAACAAAACAAAACAGGATTTTGTTACATTAACATGTAAAACTGAAGCACAGTAAGTCTGTGTAGAAGGTTTTGAGGATGGGTCTAGGAAATCTTCCAGTGTGTTTGACAGAAGACTTGTTTAAAATGTCCAAAGAAGAATCCTAGAAGATCCAATAAAGTTTACATGAACGCAGATGGAGTTGGGTTTGGAAAGAGGGCCACTGAGCCATCAGTGGTGCAATTCTTCATCCTGTTTATAAGGGCATTGCTAGCCTGAAGAGTAGTTTTGCCAAAGGCTATGCAATTCCCTGCCTCTGTGACCTTAGACAAGTCACTTACCCTCGCTCTTCTTTGTACTTTGGTTTCCCCACCTGTAAGACAATGTCTAGCCAACAAGTTATGGAGAGAATTCAGTGAGTGGTTACAATAAAGCACTCAGAAGCTGGACGTGGTGGGGCACACCTGTAATCCCAGTACTTGAAAGGATGAGACAAGAGGATAGTAGGTTCAAGGCCAGCGTCAGCAACTTAGCAAGACTCTCAGCAACCTAGCAAGACTCTGTTTCAAAATAAAAAAATAAAAAAATAAAAAAATTGGAGGTAGAATGGTCCTGGATTCAATCTCCAGTAATACACACACATGCATGCATGCATACACACACACACACACACACACACACACACACACACACACACACATGCACCTCAGAACAGGAAGTGGCACATGATAAATTTCCAAAATGAGAGCCATAATAATGACAATGATGGTGGTGGCGATGGTTATGGTGATGATACGTGATGGTAGAGGGCACATACATTGGCCAGAGCTAAAGTGCAGAGAAGCACCTCGCGTATTTTAAAGTGCTCTACACGTGCTGCCTATTTGAGTCCATGAACTGAGACCCTTTGGGAAATTGTGATTTTCTGTGGAATAGCCAGAACAGTTCCAAACCATAGAAAAGTTCACAGCCTTTCAACAGCTTCCAGGTGCATCGGGCCGGGCCCCGGGTGTGCCGCAGTGTTACTGCAGGATGGGGAGGTGGGGTGGGAAGGGCAATGGCCAGCTTTGCTCAGCTAGGCCTCCTGAGTGACAGGTTCAGATTAGCTGTCCTCTGAGTTTCATCTGAAGATTTTCCTGGAAACATCAACGTGGAATGAGCCGCACTTATGATAATAATGATAACTGAAGCAATGACATACAGTTTAGAGGCATTTAGACTTTGGAGGTTGTTTTAGGTGTTTTTGTTTTGTTTTGTTTTATCATTGTGAACAAAATACCTGATGAGCACGACTTAGAGGAGGAAAGGTTTATTTGGAGCTGTGGTTTCAGAGGTCAGTCCATGAGCAGCCAGCTCCCGGGTAGAAACCATGGCAGCAGGGCCTCAGGACACGGTGGAGGAAAACCACCCTTAGCTCATGGTGGGGAGGAAGCAGAGAGGGTGAGAAGAGGGATCCAGGGACAGATATGTCCCCAAAGGCACGCCTCCCAGCGACCCAGCTTCACCAGTTATGAGCACCTCCAAACCTGCCTACGCTGCTGAGCTAATGAGCTTCTTGGGAGGACATTTTAACTCCAAACCATAACAGAAGTTTTCCTTTGGCCCTATTTGAAAAGAAAAGAAAAAGGAGAGGAGAGGAGAGAGGAAGAAAGGAGAGGAGAGGAGAGGAGAGGAGAGGAGAGGAGAGGAGAGGGGAGGGGAGGGGAGGGGAGAGGAGAGGAGACCGTCAGGCTCATATTTGCTGTAGTAGAACTTTGTGAATCCAGACCTAGTCATTCTAAAGTAAATCTAGAACTAGTAGAACTTTTTGTGAATCTAGAACTAGTAATTCTAAAGGTTTTGTGTTCTCTTTCTCTCTGTTTTGCTGTTCTCTCTCTCTTTTCTGTCTTTGGGCTTGTGAATCAACAATTCTGAACACAGTACATGCCCGAGAACAGTCGATTGTTGAAATGCTGTCCTAACAAAATCTGAGTTGGGGCCACAGCTTACACTCTTGTGGGTTTGCACTTCCAGTTAGATACGTGTATGTAGCCACATTAAATGACCTTGAGCGGATGCTTGCTTCTGCGTTAGGAATCCGGAGGGCTGCATTACCATATTTAATGCTCACATTGCAAAGTGCGTACAATTTTCCTTCTCATGATACACCTCGGGAAACTGAGGTTCAGTGAGAGCATTGTCCTTGGACCAAGCAGGGCCACCAGCCTAGAAGCTCATCTTAGGGACCCCTGTCTTTTGGAATGCCCTCCTTGACTCACTTTCTTTCTTTTTCTTTTCTTTCTTTTTTTTTTTTTTCTTCAGAACTAGGAATTGAACCCAGGGACATTCTACCTCTGAGCTACACCCCCAGCCCTATTTTTTATTCTTTATTTTGAAACAGGGTCTCACTAAGTTGTGGAGGGCCTCACTAAGCAGCTGAGGCTGGCCTCGAACCTGTGATCCTCCTGTCTCAGTCTCCCAAGTACTGGGATTACAAGCATGTGCCACCACGCCCACGACACTTTCTTTTTATTATTATTATTATTATTATTATTATTATTATTATTATTTTTAACTGGAGCATTGTAATCATACACCATGATAAAGTTCAGAGATAGCTACATACATGCACACAGCTCTGGGTGAGCCTCCCCCAACTCTCCCTCCACTCCCTCCCCCTCCCTGTGCACAAAATGGAAAGCCGCACTGATCATTTTGTGTGTGCATCATGTCCATTGGACATCTGTGGAGGCCAGGGGTAGAGTGTGGGCCTGCTACTCTGAGCCCAGTCAGACAAGACAGGTCCTGCTCTCTGCCCTCTGCTCTCTGGCCCTCTCTTTGGGGGCTCTCCAGCCGGCTACCCTGTGGTGGGGTCCACCAGAAGCTCAGACAAGATCCAGACCTTGATCTAACGGATCGTCTGGGGCCCCACGGCCCGGCTTGGCTCCAGGGGCAGCCCGGTGTGCTAACTTCCTTTGCTTGGTGTGCCATTTCTTCTGTGGAATCACTCAAGATTAGGCCACCAAGATGGTGCCCATGTGCTGATTTTCTGTGACTTAAACTATTTGTATAGATAGGAACCTTGTACAAATTATTTGTGCAAACTTTCCCTCTACTTTCTAGGGGTGGCCCTGCTTGGAGAGGTGGTACGGTTTGACTAAGGTCATCCCACTGGTAAGTGACAGGGCTGGGATTTGACCTCAGAGACATCTGAAGGACACATGTGTTCTTTGTTCTCCTTTCTTCTCATTTCCTTCCTTCCTTCCTTCCTTCCTTCCTTCCTTCCTTCCTTCCTTCTTTCCTTCCTTCCTTCCTTCCTTCCTTCCTATTAGGCATTGAACCCAGGGGCATTCTACCTCTGAGCTACACCGCAGTCCCTTTTTAAATTTTTTGTTGTTGTTGCTTTGTTTTATGCTTTGAGACAGAGTCTCACTAGGTTGATGAGAGTCTCACTATGTTACTGAGGCTGGCCTCAAACCTACAATCCTCCTGACTTAGCCTCCCACGTACTGGGCTTATAGGCATGCACCACCACACCCAACTGGTTTTTTTTTTCTTTATTTGTAAAGATGCTTCACATTTTGATCCTTATATGTAAAGAGCTCAAAAATACTCAAGTCCTTCCCCAATATTTATTAAGTCTTTTATGTGCAGAGCAATCAAGCAACCTTTCCATAATTTTCTTCTGACTGTTTCATGTGAAGCTTACCTTACATAAAAATATGAATTTAATAGTCTACGTGGGTTTATTTATGGGATATTGGAACATCCCATGAGTGAATTAGTGACTTGGGATGGTATCACGACACCAAGCCATTAAGCTGCTTATCAGTGGTGTGGGCTCATCCTGAAAGGGTCGTTGGTGGAATTTAGAAATAGTCTTACGGCTCTTTAGTTGGAAATGGTACCACCTCTGAGGACACAGCAAGAAAATTTCTTATATCTAATAAAAACATTGAGAGAGAAAGAGAGAAGGGGAACTGGAGAGAGAGAAAAGAGAGACACATTCCTACAAGCATTCATGTCTATGGAATTAAAAAAATACCGATGTTATTTGTTTATTAAAGATATAACTCACTTCAAGATCACACAGAATGAAGCCCCTTAACTGGATAATAAGCACAGCCTGTTCTTTATGATAACACCAACAATAAAACTAGAAGACTTTACTCTTTGTTATTTATTGGGTCAACTGGACAAATCATTTTTCTACATGCCGAGATCGGAAAATTCTTTTGTTTTTCTCTTTCCTTCTTATAAATAAAAACAGCCCAGAGCTGATAAATTTATCTCAGCGCACATTCACTGCAAGATCTCCGCCAGTTGGCATTGACACAGAGGTCCCCAGGATTGCAGCCGGGACAACGTACGGATGTTCTGAGTTTTTCGTTAGAGTTCCCTTTAGCTCGTGGCAATGATAGAAAATTTTTTTTTTTAATTTTCCCCAATCGCAGATCCTAAAGCCACGTATTTGTCTGTATCTCAGGCCACCCTGTTGGACCACATCCACCAGCAAGCATTTCTTACCTGGACAGCGTCGCCATCTCCTAGCTCGTCTCCTGACTCCCATCTCGGGCCCCCAGACCCCACCGTGTCCATGGCAGCCAGATGACGTCTTCAACAGCATTCAGCTCAAAGTCCTGTCACCATGCTGGGGTTCCCTGTGGCTCCCTGGTGCCAGTAGAATAAAGCGCCTTCTCCTGGCTCTGCTGGCCATCTTGGGACAGCTTCTCTTCTCCCCTCAAGATCGTCCTCCCTCTTGCTTGGTTCTGCTCTTCACAGCTGGGGCAGCTGGAGGAGACTGATCCTGGAGACCCCCATGAACCGGCTCCTTGGCCCTTTCACTTCCTGCTGTGTCCAAGGAATGGGGGGCTCTGGCAGGGATGGGACTGAGGCCAGGGCACTGTCTCCCAGGTCCCCCAACACAGGTGCGTCCCATCCCAGTTCCCCCTCTCTCCATTTTTTTCTTTCATTGCTGGGAGTGCACAGGGCTCTTCTTCCATCCCAGCCTAGTGAAGAAGGCACTGTGTCGCGCGGTTTCCCTAATCCACCTGTCAATACACCTTTTATTAAAACCACTTTCATCAGAGCCGGATGGATGTGGGGGCGCTCGCCTGTCATCCCAGTACTTGGGAGGCTGAGAGGGGACGGTCGCAGGTTCCAGGCCAGCCTCAGCAACTTGGTGAGACTCTCAGCAGTTTAGCGAGACCTGTTTCAAAAATAAATAAATAAATAAATAAATAAATAAATAAATAAATAAATAAATAAATAAAAATGGGGTTGGGGATGTAGCTTGGAGGTAGGGAGCCTCTGGGTTCAATCCTCAGTATCAAAAAGAAAAGAAAAAGAAGAAGAAAAACCCACCTTCCTTGGTCCGTTAGTCCTGTGTCCTCTGCTCCTTGTTGGCCATGAAGTCCTTCCCTGTCCTCTGACCACAGGTGTCTCCTCTCCTTCCACACACTCCACGGCCACCTGCCAGTCCCCGACCTTCCCGTCTCCCCAGCCCTTCTGTCCACTCTGCTTTCCTGTCTTCAAGCCCCATGTCGTGTGCTGGAATGATCTTGCTTAGTTTTCTACTTGGCGCCTCTTTTCCCAGCTCCAGCCGAGCACGTGTCTCTTGGGCAACTGTGTCGTCTGGGTGCCTGGAGCTGTGTCTTGCAGAGTGGGCGCTGGATGTGTGGCCGCTGGGCGTCGTTGAGTCTCATTTTACAAACGAGGAAGCTGATATCTTGTTTGTTGGTTTGTTTTTGTGGTACCAGGAATTGAACCCAGAGGCATTCTACTTCCGAGCTACATCCCCAGGCCGGTTTTATTTATTATTTGGAAACAGGGTCTCACTAGGTTGCTCAGAGCCTCACTGAATTGCTGAGGCTATCCTTGAACCTGTGATCCTCCAGTCTCAGCCTCCCAAGTGCTAGGGTTACAAGTGTGCGCCACCATGCCTGGCAGAGGGAGCTGATATCTGTGAAAACGGACTGGTGCTCACTTAGAGTGCTCACACAGGGGCTTGAGCCAGAGTCCCTGTGATCCGGGGCAGCGTCCCCTGCTTTGCGAGTTCTGGTCTCAGCTTCTGCCCTGTCCTTCCTGTCGCAAGAGGTCTCTTCTTTACTTTCTATTGACTGAATGTGCGTCTGATTATAATGGATGACGTTATCTGTAGCGGGGATTTTCTAACCTGCAGCTCCAATATTTCTTATTTCTCTCTCCTTTTCTGTTCTTTTTTCTTACATACATACATACATATCCCATGTATTCTTATAGCTATGAGTCACTGACTGAGGCTAATGCTCTCTATTAGAAAGCAGTGGAGGAAATCAAGCCTGGGCATCCTTGAGGAAGTCGGGGGCATCTGTACCACACACAGTAGTGAGAACGCCAACACTACCTGGTTGCTGTCTGATCTCCCTGGGCCTTGCATGTAAGAGGTCCTCTTGTGTGTGTCTGGTGCTGGGGATTGAGCCCAGGGGCATTCTACCCCCGAACTACACCCCCGGACCTAATTTATTTTTTATGTTGAAACAGGGTCTCACTAAGTTGTTGAAGGTCTTTCTAAGTTGCTGAGGCTAGCCTCCAACCTGCAATCCTCCTGTCTCAGCCTCCCAAGTATTCAGATTACAGGCATATGCCACCATGCCTGGCTTAGTAGGAGGTACTTTACATGTAATCCTCATGTCTTCTTACCATAGGAGAAAGAGCTGACATGCGGGGAGGTTAACAGACTGCCCAAGCCTACTGGGCAGATAGCATAGATTCCAACACAAGTTGCTCACCCTAAACCCATTTGCCACTTTCCTCAATCTATTGGGGCTCTTGGTAAGTAAAAGCATTGATGCTGTAGGTTACCCAGCTCTCAAAGAGAGGAAAGAAACAGAAGACAGGCTCCAATGGGAGAATAGAGAACATAAAAGAACCAATTTAAAGCTAAGGAGCAGAAATTAGGTTTTTAATTCTGTTAGTCAGCTTTGTGTTACTATAATGAAGTACCTGAGGCAGGCTAACTTTATAAAGAAAAGAGGTTCACCTATCTCACAGCTCTAGAGATTCAAGGGCATGGTGCCAGCACTGACTTGGCTCTGAGGAGGACTTCATGGCAGGTGGTAATGGCAAATCGTGTGTGGGAGTGAGTGATCCTGTCACCGAACAGGAAGCCAGAGAGACTGGAGTCCCACAATCCCTCCAGAGGGCAGGGCACCTAATGATCTCAGGATATCCCACTAGGCCCCACCTTTTAAAGGTCCCATCAAGCATCTGTGTCACCACACTGAACACCATGTTTCCAGCACACGCAGCTTTCTTTGTGGGACAAACAACATCCGAGCCACAGCAAATACCTAAGGTCAGGGGTTGGGGGCCAAGGCTCATCATGGAGGTGGTGGTGCCCTCGGGCCTGCCGAAGTTCTTCCCGGTCTATAGTTTTTTTGTTTGTTTGTTTTTTTGGTGGAACTAGGGATTGAATTCAGGAGTGTTCTACATTTGAGATATACCCCCCACACCAGCCTTTTTTCTTTTTTTTTTCAATTTTGAAACAGGGCCTAGCTAAGTTGTTGAGGGCCTTGCTAAGTTGCAAGGGCTGGCCTCGAACTTTCGATCCTCCTATCTCAGCCTCCCTAGAACCAGGATGACAGGCATGTACCACCACACCCAGCCTTTTCCTTGTGTTTTTAAGAGTCTTCTTTGGAAATAATTTAGAGAACACACTTCATATAGAAGGAGGGTCTTCCTCCTTACCTCAGAGACAGGAGAATATACGAGCTGGACCCTCCGTGGGGCGGAAGTAAGTTGCCCTGCCTTACGCTGACCGGCTCTGGAGGCTCAAGCAGCAGCGCAGGACAGAATTAGGAGAAGCATTCAGAAGTCAGGAGCAAATGGCAAAGAAGCAGAGACCTCGGTGACCCTAACCGCCTCGCAGCGTACTTCAGACTTCAGCCCCAGCTTCAGTATGAAATGCGTGTCCCTCGCCGGCGTCACCTGCGGATGACACGGCCTCATCTTGAGAGAGTTTCTCTCCGTTGCAGCAAAGAACTCAATGGCCAGAAGAAGTGGTCGGGCTGCTTGGCCAGAAAGTCAAGCAGGTAGAGACAGTATCTAGCCACTAAGCATTTAATCTCCGTACTTCAAGTAGCCCCCAGAAAGTTCTTAATTTATTACCGCGCGTGGGCCGTTGTGCAATTGACGGTAAAAATAATAACAATAACAACAATAATAGTAATAATGATAATGATAATAATAATACTTCTGCATCTTCCGAAGTCTACTTTTTGAGCCGCCCAATGTTTTCACCATAATATTTACTTCTGGGTAAATAGGCTAAATTCTCTGATTCTGATACAAAACAGAAAGATCAGAGAATGAAAATAAATAGATGACATGGCTGTTTAAAGATAATGTAAAATGTTTTCTGGAAGCATAAATATTTGATTGTAAAAACGTTCAATATGTTGTGTCTGTTCACTAGTAATGTACAACATTTAAATAATTCCACCAGCCGAAGTGGGCCAGGGTCCTGCGGGAGGACAGAGGGAGGGCCTGCCTGGCCAGGGGCCAGCACCCTGTCATAACACAACCCAGAGCCAGCTCCAGACACTCTATGCCTTCCATCTGGAGTTCTTTGGTCAGAATCAAGCCTCAGAAGGAGCAGAGGGTTAAACCGAACCCCAGGCAACGTAAAGAAATGTCCCTGTCACTTTCCTTTGCTGATTTGGTTTGCGCAGAAGTTTGTATGTAACATTTATTCTGGAACCTTCTGATGTTCAGTTTGACTAATACTCCTCGATACGGCTCCCTGATTTCTGTGTTTGGGGGTGGGGGATATGGCTGACGTTTCTGGAATGCACCACAAGATGCGGGTGGCCAGGAC
>PVLC010027829.1:0-21512 GCA_004027655.1 Graphiurus murinus
CTGAGGCTGGCCGCGAACCCGGATCCTCCGGTCTCAGCCTCCCGAATGCTGGGATTACAAGCGTGCGCCACCACGCCCGGCTATCTGACTACTTTTTATTACCTGTTACCACGTTGGTCTGAACAAGTACCATTCCTCAACAGTTTATTGTGTTAATGCCTAGCAGGTTTTCCTGCTTAAATGCTTGGCCCTTTTTTCTTCTCTACTTCCAACACATGATGTATTCTCTAAGTGTAAGTCACATCATGTTGCTAATCTTCTTAGAATCTTTCAGTGGTTCCCATCTCACTTACAAGGCTTTACATTGTTTGGCCTCCACTGACTTTGTCTTTTTTTTTTTTTTTTGTATGTGTGTGTGGTCCTGGGGATTGAACCCAGGGGTATTCTACCTCTGAGCTATATCCCCAGTCCAATTTTTTTATTCTTTATTTTGAAACAGGGTCTCACTAAGTTGCAGAGGGCCTCACTAGGTAGCTGAGGCTGGCCAAGAACCTACTAGTCCCAAGTACTAGGATTACAAGCATGCGCCACCACGCCCAACTTCATCTTCTTTTCTTAATGTATAGCTATTGACAGTCTCCTTGTTCTTCTTCATTCACCATAAATGTGCTAATGCTTTAGGGTCTTTGCTAAAACTGGTCATTTACCCTAAATATTCTTATCCTCTTGTTTGCTGGGCAACTCACACACCTCATTTAAGGTTGCTGAAATTTTTCCTCATTGAGATTCCCACTGAGCACTCCATTTAATACTGTATCCCCCATTAATTCACATATCCTAAGACTCTGAATCTCCTCATAACCCATCTTCTTTACCCTGTCTACTTTTCATCATCTTTCAAAAGCATTTTCACCTATCAATTAAAAATTGATTCACTTATGTTTACTATTATTGTTACTCCACAGCCAAAATGAAGAACAGGAGAAATGTTCACTAATATCTCTTTACCTTGAATTGTGCTTATTAGTCAGATGAATTCATGTTTTTAAACATATAATTTGCTTGATTGTAACTGAGGCTATTGCAAAATTTTACTGAAGGTTTTATAATTCATGTATTAAACCATTTAAAATTAAAAATGATAATCTGTGTGTGGTGGTTCATGCCTGTAATCCCAGTATATAGGAGGCTGAGGTAGGAGAATTCAAAGCCAGCCCCAGCAACTTAGTGAGACCCTCCACAACTTAGCAACACCCTATTTCAACAATTAAAATTATTTTTAAAAAAGGGCTGGGGAAGCCAGGCGTGGTGGCACATGCTTGTAATCCCAGCATTTGGGAAGCTGAAACCGGAGGATCCGGGTTCTCGGCCAGCCTCAGCTACCTAGTGAGGCATTCCGCAACTTAGTAAGACCTGGTTTCAAAATAAAGAATAAAAAATAGGGCTGGGGGTATAGCTCGGAGGTAGAATGTCCCTGAGTTCAATCCCCAGTACTGCAGAAAAAAAAAAAAAAGGGCTGGGGAGGTAGCTCTGAGGTAGATCACCCCAGGTTTAATCCCCAGTACCAAAAAAGAAAAAAAAATTAAAGTGATTATAAATTAGCACTATGATTTTTGCTTTCATATGTAAGTTCTGATGTAGTTTGGGAGACAAAGCCCAAGAAGAAGGCAAGATGGAAGCCAATGAGTATAAAGCACACAGAGAAGTTGGAGAAAGAATTTAAGGAATATACTGAATCTTCGCCTTCAGAAGATAAGGTTATTGATTTGGATACTAATATTCCGGTAAGTTTTTTTTTACTGATTGAAGTTTTAATGTTTATCTGTTGTAGTTTGAATTGCCAGTGAACATTAAGGAAAATCTGGCTTCCTTACAAAACAAATTTAATATAATTCTAACATATACATCATATAAAATATTTTAGAGGGTGGATATATGTAATAAGCTGAACTTTCTCTTAAGATATTAGATGTTTATTATTCTTTTGGTAGAGACCAAAATTTGTTTTATTTATTTTTAGTTTTTATTTTCTAAAATTATTTTTTTTTAATTTTTATTCTGTAAATTTTAGTATACTTATATAAAAAGTGATACAGCTAACCCATAAGGATTATATGGTATTCATGTAAATTTTATGTCTTAGGAGGCATAAGAATCAAATCTAAACCTACTACAATATTTAGCCTACTATTTTAGTTATTATCATTAAAGTTTTATGATATTAGCTTATAATTTCCATGTATGTCATTGTCAACATGATTTACATTATAATGAGACTATAATGTACCAATAAAAGCACAGTAAGAAAATAGACTTCTAATTTTCATCAGTTATGGAAAAGAGATAATCTGTGGTTTTTGTTTGTTTGTTTTCTGGATGGGGGCATATTTTCCAGGTTCGCTTAACACCTAATGGTAATAACATGAAAATTTTGCAACCACATGTAGTAGCTATACGAAGAAATTATCTTCCAGCGTTAAAAGTGGAATATAGCACATCTACGCATCAATCATCATTTAGAATTCAGATTTACAGAATACAGGTAAGTCTGTCCAAGCTCAAGCACTTAGAAACAAGATTTATATTTCCATGGTCTGCTTTATCTAGTACAGAGCCCAAAGAGTAGGCAGGGGGGTAGCTGCTGAGTGGGAAATACACTGAGAAGCTGGAGAAAGAATTTAAGGAATATGTTGAATCTTCATTTACTACATCAATTTCAGTGTTGGACTAGATTTTTTTGATTCCCTCTGCTTCTTAAATCCTATTATTCTAGTCAGGTTTTATAACTGACATGCTATATACTGATGTGTTTTTTATTTTTTAGATCCAAAACCAGATTCATGGTGCTATTTTTCCATTTGTGTTTTATCCTATTAAACCTCCAAAGTCTGTCACGATGGACTCAGGTTTGTTTTTATTTTTAGATTACCATTAAAAAACACTTGTTTTAGCTATTTGGTTTATTTTACTATAAATAAAAATGAAATTCGACTATTCTCAAGTTTAGTTTCTGTAGGATCACTAGGAAATTAAAATGCTTAAAAAAGGACCAGCATGTATTCAACTAACCAACAAAACTTCAAATGAATGCTAAAGAAAGCATCAATTATTAATAGATATTTAAATTCTTAGAAATATTCTCGTGTGTGTATATGTGGTACTAGGGATGGAACCCAGGAACATTCTACCTCCGAGCTATACCCCCAGACCTATTTTATTCTTTTTTTAATTTTGAAACAGGGTCTCACAAAGTTGTAGAGGACCTTACTAATTACTGAGAGTGGCTATGAACCTGCAATTCTCCTATCTCAGCCTCCCAAGTATTGGGATTACAAGTGTGCGCCACCATACCCAGCTTTTGAAATAATTTAAAAACCAGATTACTAACCTATAAACCTGTGACTTTAAAACTATTAGAACCTTTGAATAAACAATGAGGAAGTTAAAATTCAAAGTGTTTTCTAACAGGACACTGTCCTGTGTTCTGCAGATGAGAATAACATACCCTTTCTTCCATCTTTTTCTTTTCCTTCCCTTTTCTTCTTTTTTGTCTCTTCTTCTTCTTCCCACTTTTTCTTCACTCACTATCACCCTATTTCACCTCCCTCTTTACTTGGTTTCCCATCCCACATCAGCAGCTTTAAACCATGTAGGGCACTCTTCATAATCTGCTTGAAAGAGTTTTAACTGTTGTACATGCTTAAACCCCTCCACCTACAATTCTGGCACAAGACCTCAGAATTTATTTTCCCAGACTCCCTGATGAATCTCCTGCATACTTCTAATTTAAAATCACTAATTTTTTAAATTAGTTATCCTTAGATAACTACATATAATCAAAAACACAATCCTGAAATCTGAAATTAAGATTGTAATGGACTTTGCAAATATCAGTAATTTTAGTTGATACTCATGATTTAGTAAATGACTTAATTTCCCATTGCAACATATATTAAATGAGAAGAAAATGCTTGTCTTTGGATTAAAGCATCATGATAATAATTATATATATGACATTGACAGCACCAAAGCCTTTCACAGATGTGAGCATTGTCATGAGATCTGCAGGACATTCCCAGATATCACGTATTAAGTAAGTGTCTTCAAGTATTTCTTATATGTTTGTTTAATGTTTTGGTTTAAATATATGAATTATTTGTACTCTTGAAAAATAAATTTCAGGTAATTCAAGATTTAAGCATATGCTATTAAATTATAAAGGTCAAAGGAAAAAAATCTACTGATTATAATCTTAAGGCAGAAGGCTCTGAATGAAATACACCTATGTGTTAGCAATAGTTCTTTCTAAATCTTGGGTGTTTTGGATGCATGTGGGTATATTTGGTTTATCCCCGTAGATTGTTTTAGAAACAAGGAAAAACATAATATTTGCAAATTCACTCACTACTCATCCCCAAAATAGAACATGGACAGAAACATCCATCCATGTTACTTTGTCCCCCTAAGTCATCACTAAGATAAGCTCTTTATTTTCTTGCACTGTAGAATACAGTTTTATCTTGTATATGTACCTGCACATTATGGATTTTAGCTTTTAACTTTTTCTAATTTTCTAAAAAATTTTTCAAACTATAAATAGACTCTTGGTACTTCTTTTTAAATTAAAATTTTTAGTAAAATGTATTGATTTTGTTGTATGTAGCTGTTGTTTATTCATTATCTCTGATATATAATATTCTGTTGTATCACTACATACCACAGTTTACTTAGCCTTTTCATCTCTGGCCATTTTCATATTTAGACTTTATTGCTATTAAAAACACTGTTGCCGTGATACATTTTTATTCTTCTCAGAAGTCCTAAATTCCAAAGTTCTAATATTTATCTAATACTTTTTACTTATCTAGTATGCTTAATGCGGTCAATCGATGACTTTTCAATGTGCTCTTCTTTGTAATATAGGTATTTCAAAGTTTTGATTCAAGAAATGGATCTTAGGTTAGATCTTGGATTTGTCTATGCTTTAGCAGACCTTATGACAGAAGCTGAGGTGGCTGAAAAAACAGAGGTAAGACTTCAATACTAGCACATGATGGGAAGAGTTAAGGAAAGAATAGGACTTCAAAAACTATATCATTAAAAAATTTTAAAGATATTAAAATGATTTTTCCCATTTAAAGAATATAATTTTAAAATCTTTCTTATAGTGAGTATATTGGTAGAAATCATATTTTTAGATGATACAAGATGGAAACAGAGTAGCCTTTTACTATGAAAGGGTTAGGTCTAAATAGTAGAGGGAAGAGGATAATCAGTCATGTTAAGATCACTTTTTTCCTGGGTTACTTTTGCTTTGATTAATAATTTAAAAATTTGGGATATGACAGGATATATGATGAGAGAAGGGATAAGGCAAATTAAAAGGTATTATTTCTTGATGACTGTTTGAAAGAGTATAAAATCACAGGTTGATCAGATGTAGTCCAAAGAGGCTGCCCTTATAGAATTCTTAAGATAAAGACAGCTTCATGGAGAAAGACGCTATTTTTCCCCTTAATAACAGTTTTTTGATATGTATTTTAGATACTATACATTTCACCCATTTAAATATACAATTTACTGGTTTTTATATATTCACAAAGTTGTACAGCCATCACCACTTTTTAATTTCTTTTTTTTTTTTTTTTCTTGCGGTACTGGGGATTGAACGCAGGGGCATTCTACCTCCGAGCTATACCCCCAGCCCTATTTTTTATTCTTTATTTTGAAACCGAGTCTCACTAAGTTGCAGAATGCCTCACTAGGTAGCTGAGACTGGCCTCGAACCTGGATCCTCCGGTCTCAGCCTCCCTAATGCTGGGATTACAAGCGTGCGCCACCACGCCCGGCTACCACTTTTTAATTTCTTAACTTTTTTTATCACTCACAAAAGGAAAGCCTTAGTTTTATGTAACCACTGTTACACTTTCTGCCTCTGTAAGTTTTTCTATTCTGAACATTTGATACATGAAATCTATACTATAGTAGTATAGATTTCTTTCACTTCACATAATGTTTTTAAGATTCATCTATATTGTAACATATGGTCAAAAATATTCCATTATATGAATATACCACATTTTGCCTAACCATTCATCAAGGAATGGAAATTTGAATTTTTTGTACATTTTGACTATTAAGGATAATGTTATGAATATTTGTATATATAAATTTTTAAATGGATATATGTTTTTATTTCTCTGAGATGTATACCTGGAAGTGGAACTGCTAGGCCACATGGCAACTGAATTCAGTCATTTCAAAACTGCCAGTCTTCTGAAGGTGCTCCACCATTGTCATTCTCACTAGAGTATATGAGGGTTCTGACAGTTATTATCTGAGTTTCATATTCTAGCCATCCTAGTGGGTATGAAATAGTTTATTATGATTTTGATTTGAAATTAACCAATAGCTAATGATGTTGAGCATCTTTGGATGTATTAATTAGCCATTTGTTTATCTTTCATGGAAAAATTCCATTCAAATCTTTTGACTTATCTAATGGATTGTCTTATTATAGAATTATAAAAGGTTTTCATATATTCTATATACCAGTGACTTATTATTCACTTTCCTGATACCTTTTTGAAGCATAGAAGGTTTTAATGTTAATGAAAGCAGGATTATTTTTTTCTTTCATTGTTCATGCTTTTGTTGTCATTTCTAAGAATGCTTTTCCAAATCCAAGTTCATAAGTATTCAGCTTTATATTTTTTTCAATTTTTTTTTTTTTGGTGCATTGTAATCCTGTATCTTAATGTGGTACAAGATGATAGAGGCATACATACACACATCACTCATTTAGCCCTCCCTCGGTTCCTACCCCATTCCCTCCCCCTCCCTCCTCCTCCTGTTCAGCTTAGTGATTGACTTTGTTATGTTTGTGAATGTACAACATGTGCATTAGGGTGTTTCCCTCCCCCACCCCATCACCTTCAGTTAGGTCACCTTCTTTACTCAGCTAAGGTTTCTCCTTTTTCTGGAATTCCTCCTATGTCCTGTTTTCTCCCTAATTTCCACATATTAAGGAGAGCAAACAATTTTTTACTCTTTGTGACTGACTAATCTCACTTAACATGTTTTCCAGTTCCATCCATTTCCCTGCAACAACATGATTTTCTTCTTGTTTATGGCTGAGTGAAATCCCGTTGTGTACATATCCCAGTCTTATAATCCATTCGTCTGTTGATGGACATCATGACTTGTTCCATGGTTTGGCAATTGTGAATTGTATGTCCATAAACATAGATACACATGCGTCGGTCTGATAGTTTGGTTTCCATTCTTTTGGATAGATACCCAGAAGTGGTATTGCTGGGTCATACGGTAGGTTCATTCCCATTTGTCTGAGGATCCTCCATACTGTTTTCCAAAGGGGTTGCACTAATTTGCAATCCCATCAACAATATATTAGAGTTCCCACTTCCACACCCTCGCCAGCATTTGTTGTTTTTGTTTTTAATGATTGCCATTTTAATTGGGGTTAGGTGAAATCTCAGGGTAGTTTTGATTTGCATCTCTCTGATTGCTAATGATGTTGAACATTTTTTCATAAATTTATTTGCCATTTATATTTCTTTTTTGAAGCGTCTATTTTGTTAACTTGCCCATTTTTTGATTAGGCTATTTGTTTAATTACAGCCATATGTTTTAAAACTTAAAAATTTTATATCTTACAGT
Source organism: Graphiurus murinus (assembly GCA_004027655.1). Lineage (NCBI taxonomy): Eukaryota > Metazoa > Chordata > Mammalia > Rodentia > Gliridae > Graphiurus > Graphiurus murinus. The sequence continues at coordinate 7,621 of PVLC010027829.1, forward strand.
TAGGTGTTTGTTACATTTTTAGTTCATTTTTGTATATAGTATAAGATAAAGGTGCAACTTATTCTTTATCATATGACTATTCAGTTTTCCTGGTACCAATTTTTGAGTCAGATTTGGTGGCACACAACTATAATCCCAGCACTTGGGAGCCTGAGACAACAGGATCACAGGTTCGAGGCTAGCTTCAGCAACTTAGTGAAACCCTCAATAATTTAGCAAGGCCCTGCTTCAAAATAAAATAATAAAATAGGGCTATGGGTGTAGCGTGGTAGTAGAACCCCTCTGAGTTCAACTTGTAGTACCCAAACAAACAAATATATAAACCCCAAATTATTCTTTCTCTTGTGGCTAGTATCAGTTTTTGGAATGACTATTCATTACCCTGTTGTCTTAGAACTTTTGCCAAAAATCAGTTGACCAGAGACATACATTTTTATTCCATTTGTCTCTCTGTGTCTGTCCAGGTGACAGTACCACACTCACTGCCTTGATTACCATTGCTTTGTAGTAAGATTTTGAAATTGGGAAATGTGAATCTTCTTACTTTGTTCTTCTTCAAGATTGTTCTGGTTATAATGAATCCTCATTTTAAATCAGCTTATCGAGTTCTTCAGAGCATTTGATGAGTTTCTGATAAGGATGGCATTAATCTCGATTTCCAGTAGTAACAGTTTTAAGTCATGAACATGAGGTTTCCTTTCATGTATATCTTTAATTTTTTAGCAGTATTTTGTAGTGTTTAGTGTATAAGTTTTATTCTTCTTTTGTTAAATTTATTCCTGTGTAATGTATTCTTTTTATAGTATTATAATACATGAAGTTGTTTTCTTAATTTCATCTTTAGATTGCTCATTTTTAGTATATAGAAATAGAACTGATTTTTTTTATATTGGTCTTGTATTTTGTAACCTTAACAAATAACCCAATCAAAAAATGGGCAAAGGATCTAAATAGGCAGCTCACAAAAGAAGAAATACAAATGGCCAATAAATGTATGAGGAAATGTTCAACATCATTAGCAATTAGAGAGATGCAAATCAAAAATACCTTGAGATTTCACCTAACTCTAATCAGAATGGCATAAACACGAACAACAATAAATGCTGGCGAGGGTGTGGAGAAGTGGGAACCCTAACATATTGTTGGTAGAATTGCAAATTAGTGCAACCACTTTGGAAAACAGTATGGAGGATCCTCAGACAAATGGGAATGAACCTACCATATGATCCAGTAATACCACTTCTGGGTATCTACCCAAAAGAATGGAAACCAAATTATTAGACCGACGCATGTGTATCTGTGTTTATAGCTGCACAGTTCACAATTGCCAAACTATGGAATCAGCCAAGATGTCCATCGACAGATGAATGGATTACAAAACTATGGGATATGTACAAAATGGAATTTTACTCAGCCATAAAGAAGAACAAAATCATGTTATTTGCAGGGAAATGGATGCAACTGGAAAACGTTATGTTAAGTGAGATTAGTCACAAAGTGTTAAAAAGCATATGTTCTCCCCAATATGCAGATATGGGAGGGGGGGATGGGGCATATGAGGGACTCCAGATGAAGAAAGGGAAACCCTAGATAAGCAAAGAAGTTGACTTAACTGAAAGTGATGGATGGGGGAAGTTGGAGCACCCTAATGCACATGACGTACTTTCACAAATGCATCAAAGTCAATCACTAAACTGAACTTGAGAAGGAGAGAGGGCAAGGGAGTGGGATGGGAATTGGGGAAGGGGTTAAATGAGAAATGTGTGCATATATGCCTTTATTAGCTTGTACCTAACAAAGATGTATGATTACAATGCACCAGTTAATAAAAAGAAAAAAAAGAAACAAACATGCCCAGAAATGTTTATAGAATGAATTACTGAGTAGCCTTTTGAAATAAGATCTATATAGTCACTTGAAGAATAGGTTGGGGTCTTTTAATGGTTTGAATGGAAACATAGAAGATAGACCTACCAGTTTGTGAGAGACTAACTATTGCTAACAATAAAGATGTTAGTTTCCCTTGAGAAAGTAACTTCTAATCAAGAGCAGTAAGCCTGGAATTTTTAGAAAAAAATTTTTAATGCATCAGCTATTGGCTTAAATGTCTTATGCAGGCATATCCTTTCAGTTTTAACTTCTTTTGTAGGTTGAACTTTTTCATAAAGATAAAGAAGCTTTTGAGGAAGAATATGCAACAGCTTCATTAGTAGATCAATCACAAGTCAGTCTCTATGAATATTTTCATATATCTCCTATCAAGGTAAGAAAGAAAGTCATTTTTATTTTCTCTGATAAAAAATAGGAAATTGTTTTTATCTTTGTGGTGGTATTATAGTATTTAAATTGCTCTTTTTTATTAGCTGTTTGGTTATCATTGTATTTTTTTTCTTTTTATAATTTTATTTTTTTTAATTGGTGCATTATAATCATACATCTTTATTAGGTGCAAGCTGATAAAGGCATACATGCACACATTTCTCATTTAACTCTTCCCCAGTTCCTACCCCACTCCCTTGCCCTTTCTCCTTCTTCAATTCAGTTTAGTGATTGACTTTGATATGTTCATGAAAATACATCATGTGCATTAGGGTATCTGTCCTCCCTCCCCCCATAACCTTCCTTTAAGTCAAATTCTTTGCTCACCTAAGATTTCTCCTTCTTCCTCTGGAGTCCCTTTTGTGCCCCATTCACTCCCTAGCTTCCGCATATTAGGGAGAGCATACGATTTTTTACTGTTTGTGACTGACTAATCTCACTTAACATAATATTTTCCAGTTCCATCCATTTCCCTGCAAATAACAAAACTGTGGGATACGTACACAATGGAATTTTACTCAGCTATAAAGAAGAACAGAATCATGTTAAATTGTTCTTTAACACACTAAAAGTTGTGAGCATGCGTGCTTGTATCATTTCAAACCTCACTATGATGTATAATTACAATGCATTAACAAAATTATGAAAAAGTAGTATAGAAATTTGGTAACTTGACAGTTACAAATGTAAATATAAATAGTGAAAAAGGAATGATCCTTTAAAATTGTTTTCTTAAAAGAATCTGTCAACATATAGAAATAACAATGGGATCACCCATAGCATGTGCTTTTATTTTGACCTATTATTATTGTACCTTAATTTTCTGTAAGCTGTTTGACATACCATGTACATACAAGTTTCAAATTTATTTATAAAATATATTTGATTTAAGAATTGGACAATGAAGTAAGTTAAAGTTTTTAACACATATTTTCTGAGTTACTCATATAATAGTGGAAGAAAATTATTATACAACTATATATGCAGAATGTAAATGCAGTTTAACACAAAAGTGCTTTTTAACTCACTTCATCATACTAATTCAATTCTAATAGTTGAAAGTATAGCTTTTGGAGATTTTTTAGTTATTTTCAAGAGCTTCAGCTTCTAGGTTGTGAATGTTATTAACAAATGTATAAAAATTAATATTTTTCTAGGTTTTCCAAAAAATAGTATTGAACTAATGATCATGTAATCTTTAAGCTGTTGAGCTTAAAATTTAAATAGAGCCATGTTGGTTTGGGGGTTTTTTTTGTTTTTGTTTTTGTTTTTCCGGTACTGGGGATTGAACTCAGGGGCATTCTACCTCTGAGCTACACCCCCAGTCCTATTTTTTTATTTTTTATTTTGAAACAGGGTCTCACTAAATTGTGGAGTGCCTCACTAGGTATCTGAGGCTGGCCTCAAACCCTGATCCTCTGGTCTCAGCCTCCCATCCCAAGTACTGAGATTACAAGCATATGCCACCATGCCCAATGGTCATGTTGGATTTTAAGTTTAACTTCTACTTACTAATTATGGCATAATCTAGGTAACTATAAAACTTGATAGTATAATTTATAGTGTAGTAAATTTAAAATTTATAGTATAATAAATTTAAAATGAAACTGTTTTAAAGTTAAAATTAAATTTTAAAAATGGCTAAAATTGTCAGTATGAAGAAAATACCTTAAGTATTCATCTCTTTATCTCTTCAGTTACATTTAAGTGTTTCACTGAGTTCGGGCAGAGAAGAAGCTAAAGATTCGGAACAGCATGGAGGGCTGATCCCAGTCCGCTCTTTAAATCTTCTGCTGAAGAGTATTGGTGCTACCCTTACAGATGTACAAGATGTAGTTTTTAAGTATGTTTAATATTCAGATTTGTAAACTGATGACCAGTCCATTTGTATTTATCTAAAAGATTTGTAAATGAGAAAGCATATAAAGTATGTTGCAGATAATGGGAAAGGTGTCATTTTTGCCTTTAAATGGAATGTAATCAAAATAACAACAAAAATTTTATCTGCCCTTAACTACTACATCACAGAATAATCATTAAATAATTTCCTTAAGAAAAAGAGACATAGGCCATACAATTTTATGCACTTTAGAAAGCCTGGCCTGGGAAAGATTGCTAAGATGCAGATGCCAAAATGTGGTGCTTGAATGATGTGACTTTGAAGCCCATGAGATCAAAATTCTTTACAAGATAAGCACCTGGAACAGATGAATGCAGCGATAGGGAAATGAAGGTAGCAGTTAAAGATACTGTAGTTGAGAATTCATATGTGAATGTGGGTACTGTAAGCTAATCAAGTAACTGACCCCAGAGAATCAGAGTCTGAGTGAATACTTTAGAAAAGAATCAGGTAGCATATCCAACTGGTATTAAGCACAGTATGGAGAATGAATAAATATAAAAAGAGGCAAATTTGAACCTAGATAAAGTTAGGTAACAGCCAAGTGAAAGAATGTAGGTTTAGTGTCAGCAGAACAGGATCAAATTTCTAATAAACAGAAGATAGAATTTCCCAATTAGTAGCTCAAGTATATCCTGTGAGTGGGTTACTAGGAATCTGATTTTGATTCCTTGGCTGTCAGCTGATTAGGTGGAACAATAGAACCCTGGCCAATTGTGGGCCATGATACAGCAGAGCTGGGAAATGGGTCTAGAGGTCCATGAATGGGATTCAGAATCTCTGAATTTCCTAAACTCTGGTGATTTTTTTAGAGGATAAGATCCATGGATTTTATCAGATTGTTAAAGCAGATTTTGACTATAATGTGTAGAGATGTACATGGGAAAATGGACTAGGAGAAATTTGAAGGAAAAATTCTAAAGAAAACAGATCCACTCGTCAATATTAAAACATTCTCTCCGTGTGTGTGTGCACTTCTTTTCAGGCTTGCCTTTTTTGAACTCAACTATCAGTTCCATACAACATCTGAACTACAGTCAGAAGTAATAAGACACTATTCAAAGCAGGTTTGTCTGAGATTATTTTACAAAGGGAGAAAAGGATATAAACTAGTGGGACCTTGTGTGTCTTTTCCTTGTATACTGTAGATTGGTCAAGGAAGTAAATAGCCATTTTAAAATTCTAAAACATGTTTTTTGTTTGTTTTTCTCAGAATTGTTGAAAGAAATATAATCCCAACTACCATTTTAGTGTGTGTGTGTGGGGGGGGGCTACTAGGGATTGAACCCAGGGGCATTCTACCTCTGAGCTACCCCAGCCCTATTTTTATTTTGTGTTTTGACACAGCATCTTGCTAAGTTGCTGAGGGCCTAGCTAAGTTGCTGAGGCTGACTTTGAACCTAAAACTCTCCTGTCTCAGCCTCCCCAGTACTAGGATTACAGGTATAAACCGCCACACCTGGCTTAATTTTTTTTGACTTTTACATTTTTAGCCACTATCGAAAATTTTCTGCATTAGAAACATCTTTTTCTTCACAATGTAGTTTTTTTGAAGTTATTTTTACATAACAATTGTACAGTATTATAGGCTTCCTTTTGTAGCATGCTTTTACTAAGGCACAAAACCTAATTTGATGAATTTCACTGCTCTTTCCTTCACTTCCTACTCCCCCTGTTCCCATTCCTCTACCCTGCTGGGTATCCGTCTGTTTTCATGAGATTCCCCCTACTCCTCCTTTTTTTTCCTTTTTTCTCTCTAGCTTCCACATATGAGAGAGAGGAAACATGACCCTTGACCTGGATCATTTCTGGCTTATTTCACTTTACTTGATGTCCTCTAGTTCCATCTAGTTTCCTGCAAATGACATAATTCCATTCTTCTTCTTTTTTTTTTTTTTTAGGTACTAGGGATTGAGCCCAGGGGCATTCTACCTCCAAGCTACAACCCCAGTCCAATTTCTTTTTTTTCATATTTTTTATTCTTTATTTTGAAATAGGATCTCACTAAGTTGCGGAGTGCCTCACTAAGTAGCTGAGGCTGGCCTCAAACTTGAATCCTCTGGTCTCAACCTCCCAAATGCTGTGATTAGAAGTGTGCGCCACCACGCCTGACTTCTTTAAATAAAACATTTACTAAGTAATTTATCACACCTGTTTTAAAAATGAATTCCAGGGAATTTTATTGGTAACTGATCAACTCAGGATATTTTTGAAGTAAAAATGTTGAGTCAGGTAGATATTTTAACAGATTTTTTCCACCTCTACAAATATTCTTTTATTTCAGAGCATCTGAGATACCTGTGGTGTATCAAGCATGACTTGAGATCTGGTTTTGGTTCTCACTTTTGCCATATACCTACTCTGTGACCCTGGGCCTGGGCATCATGTGACCCAATCTATAAAATGGTGGTGGTAATAACAGCTGTCAAAAATAATTGTACAAATAAAAGTATTTTAAATATATTAAGACTTTTTATAAATTTAATGTCATGTTATCTCTTAATACCAAACTGCTTTTTAAAAAGTAAGAATAGTGATGAATAAAGTGATACAGTGTAGGTGTTAAAATTGATAGCAAACATGCTAGCCTGAGGAAACTATGTTGACTAAATAATTTGTAAGAATACTAGGTCTAATGATCTGAATTAATTAATGTTTATATTTCATTTTTAGGCCATTAAGCAGATGTATGTACTCATTCTTGGACTTGATGTTTTGGGAAATCCTTTTGGCTTAATTAGAGAATTTTCAGAAGGTGTAGAAGCATTTTTTTATGAACCTTATCAGGTAAAATAATTATCTTTGTGTTGTGTAATGTATTAAGCTAATACTTTTGAATAAATAATGCATTTTTACTATTAACTTGAGCTATACTTATTATTTTGAAATAAACAATGGCAAAAGGTTTGGAGGAGGCTGAAAAGAAATTTCTGCCTTTATCCTCAAAATTTAAATTTAGGATTCTGTTAAGATACACTGGCTTTTAAGTATTCTTTTGAATATAAAAGATGGCTACACTACAGACTATAATAAGGGAAATCACCATGTATGAGTAATCTTGATTTGCCCAGAAGTGTAGAACTATAATAGCCATACAAGCAGAAATCCCACAAAGCAATCCTAATAACCAATGGGAAAAAATTATGAAGTCCTACATCCCTTAAAACTTTGTCAAAAGTAAAATTAGTATTTATTTTGTATGTTGTACTATAAAACAGGAGAAATAGTAAGAATTTCAGTGTATTTTATTTCATTTTTAAAAGTGTAATAAGAGTAGTTTAAAATGTGCTTGCTTGCTTTCCATCATATCATTGACAGTACAGTGCACAAGCATTCTTTGTATGCTTTGGTGAATTGCCAAACTCCTTTCTAAGTATGGAAGAGCTTTCAACATTATATCCTTTACACTTTGAATGTCATGAAATTATCCCTGAGAACTTTCAATGTGATGTTTTTTGCTGACATCACTTCCTCTAGGGTGTCTATTCTTTTTCTCATTACCACTTTCCTCATGTATGTCAATCAGCTCACCTCTAAAAGTAAGTATATAACTTTTTGGTTTTAATTATTTTTTATTTTGTCCCTTTAGGGGGCCATCCAGGGTCCAGAAGAGTTTGTGGAAGGAATGGCACTAGGACTTAAAGCCCTTGTTGGTGGAGCTGTTGGTAAGAAACTGAATAGCAAGTTTTATTGCGGTGGAAAACAATGATATATTTTTCTTTACTAAAAATACTGTAATTTCTGTTAGGTGGATTAGCTGGGGCTGCCTCCAAAATAACCAGTGCTATGGCTAAAGGGGTAGCAGCTATGACAATGGATGAGGACTACCAGCAGAAGAGGAGAGAAGCCATGAATAAGCAACCAGCTGGTCTTAGAGAAGGCATTACTCGTGGAGGAAAAGGCTTAGTTTCTGTAAGAAATTTCACAGGCTCATGAACATTTTAAGGAATATCTTTAAGCCCATATTTTATGAATAGAGAAATAGGCTTATAACTCTTACTTTTTAAGTTATTATTTGGATGTTATAGAGCAATAATAAATGGTGGCATATAAAATACATCAGTAGCCTCCAAGAACATCTTATTTAAATAAAAGTAGTTAAGAAATATATTAATTATTATGGCATATATATATTTTTTTCTCTATTTTTTGTTTAAGCCACACTTGGTTCTTCTAAACATGGAGTCTTTTAAATTTTCAATTGTGTTTTCTCTCTAGGGTTTTGTAAGTGGCATTACAGGAATTGTTACAAAACCAATCAAAGGCAAGTATAGTAGTAGTTCCTTTGGGTGATATATATTACTAAGTCTTTTAACATTGATTCTATTTTAATTCCTAATTAAATTGTCTAAAACTTCATTATTTTTTCTTTCTAGGAGCTCAAAAAGAAGGAGCAGCTGGTTTCTTTAAAGGTGTTGGGAAAGGTTTAGTTGGAGCAGTGGCCAGACCAACTGGAGGCATCATAGACATGGCCAGCAGTACATTTCAGGGAATAAAAAGGTAAATTCTCTTTCAAGTAAGATTTGAGTAAAGCACTTAAGCCATGAGAAATGAAATATATCTGCTCTTTGGCTTCAGGCACTGAGTTATTAGCACTGTAATATGTCAGGTTGCATATGATTTCTTAATTTATTTTTATTCTAAATTGATACAGTTAATATAATTTCAACTTTATTGAGTTTTTGTTTTGTTTTTTTGCGGTACTGGGGATTGAACTTAGGGCAGTTCTATCTTCGAGCTATACCCCCAGCCCTATTTTTTTTTTTTTTATTCTTTATTTTGAAACAGGGTCTCACTAAGTAAGCAAGCTTTTCAGTTATCTTAATTGAAATACATTAATGCTATAAGTCAGTTATGAAATTGGCAAATAGTCTGTGTTTGAAAAATAAATAATAGCATTATGTATTCCTTGATTCAAATTCAGTCTATGTTTACCCTTCCTTTATGATCTCATTTTATTATTATAACACTTATATCCATTCCCTCTCTCTTCCTTGTATCCTTTTGTTTTTATAACAATTTAGAATTAAGATGGGGAATAGAGATCATTCTCCTTCACTTATGCCTTTACTTTCATAAATACAGTGTGAGTCACAGTCATCAGAAGCTCAAAAATCAGTGAAACATAAGGAATTCAAAACAGAGAGAGATATGCAGGCTTCTACCTAGAGCTGCTAGACTTACCTTCCATTTAACTAAAACCTTCAGTTCTCTACCCAGATACTTATCTTTAAGCAACAAAGGAAAAATAAAATATTTTTAGAAAAATAATAGACTAAGAACTGTTGAAAAATGTACTTGTGAAAAAGGATGTTGAAACCAAAAATAGGTTATAAGAACCAAAGGTATAAATTAGTAGATGCATCTAAAGAAAACATTAGATACTAGTATAAAATAATAAAATGTGATTTGTGAGGGGAATGATTGGCATCAAGTTTTCTAATTCCATATTATCTTAAGAGCATATATGTTTTAATATTATATGGAGCAGGCTTTAAAGCAAAAAAAAAGCATTTTTTGAATAAAGGAGGACAGTAATAATTTTGAACTTGTATTTAGTTCACAAAATAGCCTCAATTTTATAAAGAAAAAATTGATAAAATCATAAACCTTTAATAATGTATAATTATAATGAAATAACATTTGATTTTTATAGATCAGCAAGACAGTAAAAGAACTGTTGTGACTCTAGGTCACAACAAATAGTGACTAAGCTATTTAATACATACTTATAAATTTTTCTGTATTTCTATAATATATAGTGATTAGATACTGTTCTAATCACTTCAGGAGCCACCAGTGGTAATGTTCCTCTTTTCATCATCTTACATTCTAATGGTAATAGACAAAAATAAGTAACTGGTAAAAATACTTGATATGCTAAACAGTAAAAAATGTTATGAAGACAAAGCAGATTAAAAAATCACCAAAGTGATGATGATGAAGGTTATTATTTTATATTTATGATATTCAAGATCATTTCAGTGGTAAGATTACGTTTGAGGGGGTACTGAAAGAAATGAGGGAGTGGGCCATGTGAGAACATTTCAGGCAGAAAGAACAGCTAGTAAAAAGCCCTGATGAAGATGTATGCTTGGCCTGTTTATAGAATAGCAGGACTAGTGTGCCCAGGACAGAGTGAACAAAGGGGCAAGTTGGAAGAGACATCAGGGCCTGGGCAGGGGATCAGATCAGATAGAGCTTGGCAAGCCAACATAAGAACTCTGGCTTTTCTTAAGTAACATGAGAAACCCATGGAAGGTTTTGGACCAGAGGAGTGATGTGCATTGGCTGTTGTGTTGAGAATAAACCACAGGTGGGCCAGGGCTGAGGCACTGGAGCCCTTCAGAGGCTTTTGCAGTAATCCATAAGAGAGGTGATAGTGATTTGACTAGATTATAAGAAGAGGTCCTGTTCTGCATGTATTTTGAAGGTAATGCCAATAAGATTAGTTGCCAGGTTGGATGTGGAATATGAAAGGAAAATCATCAAGGATAATTCTGAAGTTTTTGTCTGAACCCAGTGGAAGAATGGGATTATCATTCCTTTTAGGTAAAGGAGTTAAAAGATTCATTTAAAATATATTAAACTTAGAATATCATAGACACTCAAATGGAGACATCAAGTAGTTGTTTAGTATAAGACTCTCAAGTCAGCCAGGCATGGTGACTCAGTACTTGGGAGGCTTAAACAGTAGGATTGCAGGTTGGAGACCATCCTCACCAATATAGGGAGACACTCAGCAACCTAGTGAGATCCTGTTTCAAAAACAAAAAATAAAGCCGGCCATGGTGGCGCACACTTGTAATCCCTTGGGAGGCTGAGACAGGAAGATCTGGGTTCGTGGCTAGCCTCAGCTACACAGGCTCTCCACAACTTAATGAGACCCTGTTTCAAAATAAAGAATAAAAAATAGGGCTGGGGGTGGAGCTCAGAGGTAGAATGCCCCTAGGTTCAATGCCCAGTACCGCAAAAAATAAATAAATAAATAAATAAATAAAGGGCTGGGGTGTAACCTGGAAGTAGAATGCCACTGGCTTCAATCACCAGTACCACCACCACCAAAAAAAAAAGGAATCTGAAGTTTAAAAGAAAGATCAGTCTAGAATTAAAAATTTGAGATTGATAAACCTATAATAAGGAGGTTAAAACATAAGATCATCTATGGAATGAGAGTGGAAAAGAGGTGAGAAAGGTCCAAGGACTTGGTGCACAATCACAGCAAGGCTTACAAGTCATGGAAATTAAGAGTATACCACAAAGTCTATGTAAAGGAATGGAAATTAAGATAATAGGATAATTAAGAAACTGGTGTTAGCCGGGCATGGTGGCGCATGCTTGTAATCCCAGCATTCCGGAGGCTGAGACCGGAGGATCCGGGTTCGCGGCCAGCCTCAGCTACTTAGTGAGGCACTCCACAACTTAATGAGACCCGGTTTCAAAATAAAGAATAAAAAATAGGGCTGGGGGTGTAGATCAGAGGTAGAACGCCCCTGAGTTCAATCCCTAGTACCGCAAAAAAAAAAAAAAAAGAAAGAAAGAAAGTGGTGTTCCAGAAGCAATAAAACAATCTTTTATTATTGTTTAGAAGAAAAGAGAAATTCCTACCTCCCATTCATCTTATATGAGGATATTACAAGTTTCACTTGAAAATCAGATGTGTTTTTTTGACAGGGAGTTTCTTGAGTTTTCTGTATATTCTAGATATTAGTCCTCTATCAGAGGAGTAACTAGCAAAGGTCTTCTCCCATTCTGTCAGCGCTCTTGAGGTTCTTGATAGTTTCCTTTGCTGCACAGAAGCTCTTCAGTTTAATGCAATCCCACATATTGATCCTCATTTTAGTTTCTTGTGCCTTTGAGATCTTGTTGAAGTTTTTAACCCTTTCCTATATGTTGGAAAATTGGTCCTGTGCCCTCTACAAGTAGCTTCAAGGTCTCTGGTATAATTTCCAGGTCTTTAATCGATTTTTTTTGTGTGTGTGTATGGTACTGGGGATTGAACTTAGGGGTATTCTACCTCCAAGCTATACCCCCAGCCCTATTTTTTATTCTTTATTTTGAAACAGAATCTCACTAAGTCACGGAGTGCCTCACTAGGTAGCTGAGGCTGGCCTCCAACCCGGATCCTCCGGTCTCAGCCTCCCAAATGCTGGGATTACAAGCGTGTGCCACCACGCCCAGCTTTTAATCAATCTTGAATTGACTCTTTTGCAGGGTGAGAAAGTGGGGTTTATTTTTCTGCATATAGATAATCAGTTTTTGCCAATACCATTTGTTGAAAAAGGCTATCTTTTTCTAGTAATTTTTCCAGTCAAAAATCAATTGGCTGTAAGTGTGTGGATTTGTTTCTGAGTCTTCTATTCTGCTGCATTGGTCTGTATGTCTGCTTTTGTGCCAATACCATGCTTTTTATTACTGTGGCTTTGTAGTATAGTTTGAAATCAGGTATTGTGATACCTCCTGCATGGTTCTTATTGCTGAGAACTATTTTGGCTATTCTGAGTTGAGTTTTCCAAATGAATTTAAGGACTGATTTTTCTATGTCTGTGAAGAATGACCTTGACAATTTAATGGATATTGCATTAAATCTGAAAAAAACAAATAACCCAATTAAAAAATGGGCAAGTGAACTAGACACTTCACAAAAGAAGAAATACAAATGGCCAATAAATGTATGAAAAAATGCTCAGCATCACTAGCAATCAGAGAGATGCAAATCAACAAAACTACCTTGAGAGCTGGGCATGGTGGCGCATGCTTGTAATCACAGCATTTGGGAGGCTGAGACTGGAGGATCCGGGTTCTCGGCCAGCCTCAGCTGCTTAGTGAGGCCCTCCGCAACTTAGTGGGTCCCTGTTTCAAAATAAAGAATAAAATATAGGGCTGGAGGTATAGCTCGGGGGTAGAATGCCCCCAGGTTCCATCCCCAGTACAAAAAAAAAAAAAAAACTACCTTGAGATTTCACTTAACCCCAATCAGAATTGCAATCATCAAAAACACAAACAACAAATGCTGGTGAGGGTGTGGAGAAGTGGGAACCCTAACATATTCTTGGTGGGATTGCAGATTAGTGCAACCACTTTGGAAAACAGTATGGAGAATTCTCAGATGAGTGGGAATGAATCTACCATATAATCCAACAATACCACTTCTGGGTATGTACCCAAAGGAATGGAAACCAAACTACCAGACTAATGCTGCACAATTCAGAGTTTGGATTACAAAACGATGGAATCCAATGTACACAATGGAATTTTACTCATCCATAAAGAAGAACAAAATCATGTCATTTGCAGGGAAATGGATGGAACTGGAAAACATTATGTTAAGTGAGATCAGTCAAAAAAGTAAAGATTACAAAAAAGTAAAAAATTGTATGCTCTCCCTCATATGCGGAAGCTAGAAAGAAAGTGGGTCATAAGAGGGACTCTAGAAGAAAAAGGAGAAACCTTAGGTGAGCAAAGAAGGTGACAAGCCGGGCGTGGTGGCGCACGCTTGTAATCCCAGCATTCGGGAGGCTGAGACTGGAGGATCCAGGTTCGCGGCCAGCCTCAGCTACCTAGTGAGGCACTCCGCAACTTAGTGAGACTCGGTTTCAAAATAAAGAATAAAAAATAGGACTGGGGGTGTAGCTTGGAGGTAGAATGCCCCTGAGTTCAATCCCTAGTACCG
>PVLC010027830.1:0-21119 GCA_004027655.1 Graphiurus murinus
CTCCATGAAACCAATTTTGGACTTCTGGTACCCTGACTTGAGGCAGAATAAAAACCTGCTGTTGTGAGCCTTAAATATTGCAGTAATTTGTTCCAATAGTCATAGGAAACTAATGCAATTCCTGGTTTCTCCACCATCATAATATTATACTGTCATTGCATATTTCTTTGGGAGAAATCACAAGTGAAATCATCTTTTCCTAGGATTTTCTTGGTTGGAAAGTTATTAATTATTAATTCAATATTTTTATGTTATAGGTATATTTAGATTTTCTTTCTCTCTGGAGTCAGTTTGGGTAATGTGTGCATTTACAGGAACTTGATTTTTTTATCTGTGCTGTCCAATATATTGGTGTGCAGTTCTTCAAGTTATTTTTTTTATATGAGGACATTCTAAGGACTGCAAAACTACTTGGAGCAAACTGTGTACTTGTAGTCAGAGGCAGTGGGTTAGAGATGCTCAGAGGAACTGGTTTAGATGATTGGGCTAGCGCTTACACTTCACAAAATTCTTAGCATTATACATTAAAATTGAAGGAATTACTATATATAACTAATACATTAATTAGAAAATAAAAAAGTTAAAGTAATAAACGGTACACCTTGAAACTAATCAGTTTGATCCCCACAGATAGTTTAATTGCTTCTTCCCTAGGAAAGTATGATCAGGAGCTACAGGTGGTCTCATGGGGTCAATCTCCAGAGGTCTCAGGTCTGTACAATTCTCTCCAGATCTCCATGTATCAGCCCCAGAAGTCCCACTATGACTCAAAATGACCTACTTTAGAAGGAACAAATGACATGCCATGTACCTCTGGACATCATTTATTCACGTGAATGATAATCATTGTTAGTACATGTAGGCTTTCTTCTGACTTGAGGGTCTACTATACAGCTTCAAATATAGTCAGGGAAACACTCAAAGATAAAAATTACATTGATAGACTTTTAAATAATAACATCTTCAAAAGATGTTTTATAGACCTCCTTTCTTTGTTATTTACAGACACAACTCTGCGAATTTTGTAAGAGAAGTAATCTTATCATGTTTATTATGCAAACAAGGAGGTGGATAGTGACTCTTCCAAGGAAATAGAAGGAAGTATTTGGAATTTGACCCATATTAATGCTCTTTCCTCCATTTTCCTTTGCCTAGAGTTGGAACCTCGTGACCACCGCCTGAGACAGACCTCCTCTAATAGTCTTATGCAATATTTCAGGACCAATTTTATGATTTCACACTCTGTATTCTGGACTGAATGTTCTTTTCTTCCCATCAAACTGGTAAGCCTATATACTCCATAAAGATTTCAGTGAGAAGTGTAATTGATGCAAAAGCAGTGGTGTAGATATCCCTGGTATGAATTATTTTAAAAGAGAAATAGATGGTTTTGGCATGTTTCCAAAAAGACTGGGGTAAGTCTGGGATACACATGAGAAGATATCCATGAGAAGGTATCTGGAGATTCTTATAAGAAGTCATACTTATATGTGGAAAAATTATGAGCAGAAAGTAAGACACATGCTTCATGGATTGATTAGTTAAAAATTTCATCTTCTTCACCATACATTTGCTTCATTAGAGGTAAACAAGCAAGAGGTAAAAAAAAAAACCCAAAAAAACAAACAAAAAAAACAAACCAAAAAAAAAAAAACCCAGAAGAGTGAAAAGATCTTGCTTTAAATTACAAAAGGTTCCCAAATAAACTAAGAAGCTCTGAACTACACTTAAACCTCTTCCCCATAGCTCATGCTTATTATAGCTAGCACATCTGCACGTATTGGCAAGGATGAGAATTAGGCTGAAGGTGGATTTAGTCTTGAATTTGGAGTCTTTATCCTATTAGCTATGCAATTTTAGAGTATTACATAACTTTCAAGCCTCAATTTTCTAATGATGATGCTACCTGCATGCCCCACCCCCACATTCGTATATAAGGTCCTTATCTATAGTTGTAGAACAGAAACATGCTAAAAGTGGTCATATTCACTACAGGTTGTAAACAGTACATTTAGGGGTAGACTCTTAAACCTCTTCCCCATAAAGCCAAGTTAACAGAGATTTAGGAGAAAGATGGTAAAGAATACTAGTAGGTACTAAATGGATATCCTTCCCAAAGCTGCAGTTCCAATAAAAATATTTAAAATACCATTATTACACAAGAATAGATTTGAATAAATATTTCACAACATGTCAACAAAACAGATCTGTGGGATAAAATGCCCCACAAACCGGAAACTTTCAACACTTGTCTCTATGCCTATGGCATGATAGCAATGAGAGAAATAATGAGTTTAAGAGAAATGAATTCTTTTGCCCAAAGTAAAATACGGATTTCAAAGATGGATTTTAATAAGAATGGAAAACATAGAAGCCATTGCATGCTTGCAGTAAGGATGCACTGAGTATCCCTGGAGCACAGAAAATCTCAGTAGCCCTAGTGTGGGAGAAAAGACGAATTAGGGAGAGAAGCTTAATGATGTCAAACTCACCCACAACTGAGGCCCACATGTCCTCATCCACCTCAATCAAATCAGCATAACGACCATTATGCCATTGTAATAGCATCATAGCCAATCATTTTGGTGAATCACTTTATTTATTCATTTATTTGTCTATTGATGCCAGACACAAACTGTATCACATGAATTTTTCATGTATGTTTTTCTGTGCATTGTAATTATGTATTTTAGTTCAAAGTCATAGAAATAAGTATGCACACAGGTCTTGGTGTGTTTCTCTTCAGGTCCCATCCTGCACCCACCCCTTCCCATACATAACAGTGAGATTGGTAGTGATAATTTTATTCTTGTGCATAGCGTTCATCTGTTATTCCTTTTCCCTTCCTCATTCTTCTCCCCCATCCCCTTTCCCACTTCTACAGGTAAAGCTCCTCAGTTATCTAAAGACCTTTTGTTTCCTATTTAATCTCTAACTTCCACAAAAAAATTCAATCCTTGACTTTCTGAAGCTGGCTGATCTCACTTAGCATAATAGTCTCTAGTTCCACCCATTTTCCTGAAAATGGCATAATTTTGTTCTTCTTTATGGCAGAGTAAAGTTCCATTATGTATGCACACCATGTTTTTTTATTTATAATCAATTTATTTATTTATTTATTTTTATTGGTGCACTGTAATCATACATCTTTGTTAGGTACAAGCTAGTAAAGGCATACATGCACAGGTCTCTCATTTAACCCTTCCCCAATTCCCACTGACTCCCTCATCCTCCCTCCTTCTCAAGTTCGGTTTAGTGATTGATATGTTTGGCACACCATGTTTTTGTTATCCATTCATCTGCTAATAGATACCTAGGTTGGTTATATAATCTGGCTATTGTAAATTGTGCTGCTATAAACATAGATATGCTTATATCACCATAGTATTCTGACCTTAATTATTTTGAAATTATCTTAAGATAATTATTATCACAATAATATCATTAGGTAGGTCTCATTACTATCTTCATTTTGCATATAGAAATATGATGTCCAGGAGAGTTGGATTAGGACCAATGACAGATAGGAGGTAAGTGGTAGGATTGATACACATCTCCTCCCCTGACCTCAGGTGTGTGTACATGAAATCAGATGATATGTTTCTTTCAGTACTGCTTCTGCAGGGTGAACATGCTTCCACCACTCCAATTATCCCACTGTGCTACTAGGTATAGAGAGGGGATTGATGATTCAAGAGTTAACCCCTTCCTCGACATAATAAAAGGTCATTCTTTTAACCACATCATTTTCAACAAGTAGTTGTGCTGGCAATAGTCAGCATGAGACTATGGGGAAAGGCTAAAATATGGTTCAGAGCTTTTTAATTATTTTAGGACCCTTTTGCAGTTAGTTCAATGGACCATTTCACTCACAGTTGTTTGTGTGCTTCATGGTTTTTCTTCAAATGAGAGGCAAACAGGGTTAATGAGATGAAATCCCAACTAATCAATCACTCAGTTCACTGTGAAACCCCAAACACTGAGTTTGAACCAAAGTAACCAATGTGCAATTATGAAGTTACTTTAGTTGAAATTAATTTAAATTCAATTTATACCATTATACTCAGGAACCACTCTGCCTGGATTAAATGTTGGTGTTAAATTAAAGCAGAGTTTGACAAATAATAATTGTGTGAATATTAACAATTTTCCTAACTTCTTTTGCTTTACAATTTATATGAGTTTAATAACTAGCCAAACCCTAAATATCGTTGAGATGAGATAGTGAGTGAACATGAAAGTGCCCACAGGTGTTCTTGGCAAGTGAGCGGCATGGAAGTGTCAGCTTTTACCGAGTTCAGGAGAAGTGAATGGACAGATGGTTTCATCAAAACAAGTCATTTTGTTCAACTTATCAAATTGTTTACATCTCCACGAACAAATATACACATTTAAAATAAAGCAGATGATCTTTATGAGCCATCAGATTGACGATTCAAGAGTAATAAACCAGTTATATAATTAGTATACCAAATTTGTTGTCCAAGCCCATGCTTTTTTGGAGAACCTCAAAGTTCAAGTTGCTTTTATAATGGAAGAATACACCTCGATCATATATTCCCCTACCTAATTCCTAATTCCATTTTTTGTCATTCTCTTCCTTTCTTTCATGGCTAGAGAATATCTAGAGATTCTCAGAAAATGTTGATGGAGAACAGGACAGAAGTGACAGAGTTCATCCTGCTGGGACTGACCAGTGACCCACGTCTGCAGGTTCCCCTCTTTGTAACTTTCCTCCTCATCTTCATCATCACTCTGGCTGGGAACCTGGGGATGATCCTGTTGATTCTTTTGGACTCTCGGCTCCACACTCCCATGTACATCTTCCTGGGTAGCTTGTCTCTGGCGGACTGTTTTTACTCTTCTGCTGTCACTCTCACAGTCATGGCTGGGCTCCTCATCGGAGACAAGATCATTTCCTACAATGCTTGTGCTGCTCAGTTGTTCCTTTTTACAGGCTTCGCTACCGTGGAAAATTTCCTCTTGGCCACAATGGCCTATGATCGCTATGCAGCAGTGTGTAAGCCCCTACATTACACCACCATCATGACAACCAATGTGTGTACATGCCTGGTCATAACATGCTATGTCTGTGGTCTCTTGAGTGCCTGCTTCTACACTGGGGACACGTTTAGCCTCTCTTTCTGTAAGTTAAATGTGGTCCATCATTTTTTCTGTGATATTCCAGCAGTCATGTCTCTCTCTTGTTCTGATAGATATATGAATGAACTGGTTCTTCTTTATGTAGCCAGCTTTGTTATCCTTGTTCCTCTCCTAGTTATATCAATATCCTACATATTGATATTTATCACAATTCTAAATATGCGCTCAGGTGCAGGACATCGGAAGGCCATATCCACCTGTTCCTCCCACTTCACTGCAGTCTCCATTTTCTATGGGACTACTATCTTCATGTATTTACAGCCCAGCTCAAGTCACTCCATGGACACTGACAAAGTCGTATCTGTGTTCTATACTATAGTCATCCCCATGCTCAACCCCATGGTCTACAGCCTGAGAAACAAGGAGGTCAAGAGTGCATTCACAAAGTTTTTTTTGGAAGCAAAGTAATGTTTAGGATTTTGATTTAACTGTTTTGAGATGCATAATCTCTGTATTTATTCCTCTCAGATCTTCTCCATCTTCTGAGGTACATTTTAAGACCCACACTAAATTCAAATTCCTAAAATAAGATCCCTATTTCTGCAAAAGTGCATTGTCTAGAGAAAGGGAGTCATTATATTTGGAATGATCATACCTGAATGAGAACACTTATGATATCTTGGGGTCTTCTTGTGAATACCCTTATTAATTATATTGATGTATTCAATAACTTTATGTAATTTATTCTTGCATGTGTCAATGCGAATATATGTAGAAAGAGTGCATAAAGAGCCCATGAACAAAAGAAATGTACGAAGGTGTCTCCTGAAGGTACCTGCACAATAGCCATGGAAAACATTCCAAAATGAAATGTAAAGTGGTTATTTGTGACTATAATATGGTTGGTTTTATGTTCATGTGACTGGATTATAGAAGTGAGATTCATCCTGGCTCTCACTTGTTCTGATAGACTTATGAATGAGTTGGCTTTTATTTATGTAGCCAGCTTTGTTATCTTTGCTGCTCTCTTAGTTATCTTAATATCCTACATGTTCATTTTTATCACCATCCTAAACATGTTCTCAGGTGCAGGACATTGGAAAGCTATGTCCACCTGGGTCTCCCACCTCACTGTAGTCTTCATTTTATATGAGACTCTTATCTTCATGTATTTGCAGCCCAGCTCCAGTCACTCCATGGACACTGACAAAACTGCATTTGTGTTTTATGCTATGATCATCCCCATGCTCAGCTCTGTGGTTTACAGCCCGAGGACCAAAGAAGTCAAGAGTGCATTCACAAAGATTGTGTGGTGGGCATGATAGACTACAGGATTTCAATTTAAAGTTTTGAGATGCATAATCCCTGTATTTACTCCTCTTAGATCTTTTCCATTTTCTGAGTTAACATTTTAAGACCTAAATTCAAATTCCTAAAGTAATATCCTTATCTCTGTATTGTCTCAAGTAAAGGAAGCATTATGTATAGAATTATAATACCTGAAGAACATGCATATCTTTGGGACTGCTTTTCAAAATCCTTATGAAAGATATTGATTACTGAGCCATTTTCCATACAATGTTTCTTATTACACGTCAATGCAAACATATGAAAAACAAGTGCATAACAATGCCCGTGAGTAGAAGTGCAAGCAGGTGACCCACGAGAACGCATTTATATGGGTGTGATACCTTTGTCAGAATTAAATGTAATGTGGCTATTTGTAGTGGTTAATTGAACTGTACTAAGGCATACCCAGATAGACAGTAAAACATTTTTCTGTGTGTATGTCAGGATATTTTAAAAAGAGACTACTATTTGAAGCAGTAGGCTTAGAAAAACATTTTCCCTCTTCAATATGGGTATCTGTAATACAAATGATCAAAGGCTTGCCTGAATAGAACAAGTAGATGGGAAAATAGCATATTTTAAAATTCTTTTCTGCTTCTTTTCCTTCTTTCCTTCCTTCCTTCTCTCCCTTCCCCTCTCTCTTTTTCTCTTTTTGTAGCCCTGGGGATTCAACTCAGGACTTCTCTACAATTGAGATACATCCCAAGCCATTTTTATGTTTTATTTTGAGACAGAATGCCCCTAAGTCAATGAAGCTGGCCTTGATCTCACAATCCTCCTGCTTCAGCCTCCTGAGTCACTGGGATTATAGGCATCTGCCAGTGTTCTCAGCTCTGTCTCTTCTGTAACTGGAACATTCATTTTCTCTCACTTTTGGACACAGAGCTATTGTTCAGGCCTTGGAACTCACACTGCATTGTACTACCAGCATTCTTGGTTCTTAGATTGCAAATAGCACAGCATGACACTTCTCAGATTTTATAACCACCTGACCCCATGGCCATAGTAAATTTTCTCTAACATGTGTGAACATATCCTATTGATGGCTTTACCAGAGAAACTTGACTAGCAGACTTGTTTTTAACAACATAATATAATATTTGATTTGTATATTAAAATGTAAAATATAAATTTACACCTAATATTTTCCATTCATTTCTCTACTATTCCAAGAGTCCTGATTTGAAAAAAAAAGTGTCATATATTTTAAATAAAAGGTTGTGCTTTTTCTTTGCACATTTTAATAAGATGTGTAAATCTACTATCTCATATGAATTAATTTTTTGTTGGAGTCATTTTATACAATGTACATGCTGATGTTTTTAATTTTGAAGGGAGAAAATAGCCAAATTACCAAAATAGTTCAGAAAAATTAAAATAATTTTAATGTATTAATATATTATTAACATTTATCAGACTATTTAAAAATTACACTGCAAATAAGTAATGTATATTTTAAAGATGTCAATTCACTTGAAGCAATAATCAAAAGCCTCTCAATGAATTTCTAAAGTAATATGTATTAAAGCCCAAGATCTGATGAATTATCATATAATTCTACAAGACATTTATGGAAGAAATGAGTCCAATGCTCCTCAAATTATCCCATATAATAGAAAGTTGTGGAATACTCCCTAACTCATTCCAAGAAGCCACCATGGCTTTGACACCAAAACCAAATAAAGAAAGTATTATAGGTTAATATCTTTGATGAACATAGATGTAACAATTCTTAATAAAACCCCAGTAATTCATATTCAAGACCACATCACCAAGATTCTGCCACATCACCAAGTTGGTTTCACTGCAGGATTGCAAGGCTGAGTTAGCATACACAAGTCAATAAACATAACCTACCACGTAATGAGAGCAAATGACAAAAAGCACATGATCATCTCAATAGAAACAGAGAAAGCATTTGAAAAAAAAATCTAATACCTATTCATACTAAAAATGGAAGAAATTGGCGACAGAAGGAAGTTACTTCAACATCATAAGGAAAATATATTACAAACCCAATGTCAGTATCTTACTAATTGAGGGAAAACTGAAAGTATTTCCTCTAAATTCAGGAACAAGACAAGGATGCCCACTATCACTACCCTTATTCAATATAGCACTTGAAATTCTAGCCAAAGCAATATGGCAAGAGGAGGAAATTAGAGGGATACAGATATGGAAGGAATAAATGAAATTATTTCTATTAATGGATGATGTAATACTATACTTAGAAGATAAAAAAAAGCTCAACCAGAAAGATTATAGATTTGATAAGCAAATTTAGGAAAGTTGTCAGATACAAAATCCACTTACAAAAAATCAATTGCTTTTCTATACAGTCCAATAGCTTCAAATGTAATAAATTTAAAATATTATTACTACACAAGAATAGACTCTAATAGAATATTTTACTCTATGGAACTTGCCACCAAAACAAATCTGTGAGCTAAAGACAGTTATAATCTGTGAACTTTCAGCATTTGTCTCTGTGATTTGGTTATGGTATGATAGTAATGAAAGAAAGGATGAGTATATGGATTTCAAGGAAGAAATTTTAACAAGAAAAGCTCATTTGGGAGTTCAAGAGCAGCAACCATATGCTTGGAGTGAGGAAGGACTGAAAAATATTGGAAGCACAGAAAATCTCAGTAGCCCCAGTTGGGGCAAAAAGACAAATTGCTGGTGAAAACTTCAAAAGTGCAAAGCACACATGCAATGGGAGGCCTGCATTTCATTATCCACCTTGATCAAAGCAACAAAAAGATCATTAGAATATAAAATAACCAATGAATGGGTTACAAAACTGTGGTATATGCATTCAATGGAATTTTACTCAGGCATAAAGAAGAACAATATGTCATTTTAGGCCAATGAATGAAGCTTGAAATTGTCATGCTAAGCAAGATTAGCCAGTCTCAGAAAGTGAAGGGCCACATGTTTTCACTCATATATGGAAGCTAGGAAGAAATTGGGAAAGAAAAGGGACTTCGGATAAATGACTGGAAATACTAGTAGAATAATGGAAGGAGATTTGTATAAGGAGGTAGGGAGGTGAAAAGGGAGAATGAATAATGGAAACAGTGCAAGTAATGATATATACAGATAAATTACCAATGCCAATTTCAATATCATGTATGGAGAGGGGGAAGGAGTGGAATGGGGTCAAGAGGGAAATACACCAAATTCTGACTATCGTTACAGTGAATCAATAAAAATAACAATTCTATGAATATTCTTTTTTTTTGTAAAATATCTTTGTTTTTCACAATGATACCTGAAAGTAGATCTCATTACTTTCTTGATTTTGCATATGAAAACAAGATGTCCAGGGTAGTTGGAATAGGACCAGTGACTTCTAGGTGGTAAATGATAGGTTCAATACATATCTCTTCTAAAAACCTTAGCTATATGTCTTCTAAATCTGATGACATGTTTTCTTTCAGAATTGTCTGTGGACCAATTTTTTTTTTAGGTACTGGGGATTGAACCTAGAGGCATTCTACCTCTGAGCTATGCCCCCAGCCCTATTTTTATTCTTTATTTTGAAACAAAGTCTCACTAAGGTGTGGAGGGCTAAATAGCTGAGGCTATCTGTGAACCTACGGTCCTCCTGTCTCAGCTTCTCAAGTACTGGGATTACAAGTGTGCGCCACCATGCCTGACTTGTGGACTGTATTTGATTTTCAAGTCTATGCTTTTTCTGGAGAATTTTGAAGTTCAAGTTATTAGAACAAAGAATTAATATATATTGTACTTATATTTTCCAACCTCAATTCAATTTACTTATCATTTGTTCCTTTCTTCTCATGGCTATAGAAATCTAGAGATTCTTATAATGTTGTTGGAGAACAGGACAGAAGTGACACGGTTCATCCTGCTGGGACTGACCAGTGACCAAGGCTACAAGTTCCCCTTTTTGTAACCATTCTCCTCATCTATGTCCTCAAGCTATGGGGAACCTGGGGATGATCCTATTGTTTCTCTTGGACTCTCAGCTCCACACTTCCATGTACTTTCTTCTCAATAACTTATCTCTGGTGGATTTTTCTCATGGTCACAGACATCTAGAGATTACTATAATATTGATAAAGAACAAATTATCCAATTGATTCTCTTGGCCTCAGCTCCATACTCTCATGTACTTTTTTCTCAATAACTTGTCTCTGCTGGACTTATGTTACTCTTGAGCTATCCCTCCCACAGTCATGGGTGGGCTCCTCATGGAGACAAGATCATTTCCTACAGTGCTTGTGCTGCTTAGATATTCTTTTTTTATGGGCTTTGCTACTGTGAAAAATTACCTCTCAGCCTCAATGGCCTATGATTGGTATGCAGCAGTGTGTATGCTCCTACATTACGCCACCACCATTATAATAATACTTTAATATATAATTTTTATATAACACAGTTGATATATAATATTTTTATTCTTTTTTCTACTGTTAGAGTTATCATTAGAAAAAATCATGATATAGTATTAAATGACTGAGTGTATTTTATTTTTTTATTTAAAATATATAGATATGACATCTCATATTAACATTTCTATTTGAGTAATTTTATATAACCAACATGTTCATGTTTTAATTTCCAATGGTATAACATAACGAAGTATAGAAATATACTTGGAAATATATGCTTAAAGAAATATAAAGGAATTTTAATGCTATATATATTACTCTAACATTTCTGAATATTAAATATTATATTACAAATCAATGATGTACAATTTTGCAAATTCTTGAAAATAGTTAATGCTTCCCACCCATCTTTAATGTTGGTTTAGTAATTTTCTCTCTAGCTATTCCTCTAGTGTCTTACCCCTCTTCATTCTAACTGATTTCCTGGCTATTTCTTTTCAATTCCAACCATGCTCATGCCATGCAGTTCCCAGCATGGAATGCTCTCAGCCCATTCAAGCCTTTGCAGAAATGTTACCTGGTCACAGAGTCCTTCCTGACTACCTTTGTAAAAAAGTCACTCCTGACTCATCATGTAACTGTTCTTCCAACCTATGTCATTGTTCATAGTTCGTATCAACCCCTTTCCTACTATATAATTGTCTACTTGTTTCTTATCATCTCTAAATAGAATGTGAACTCCATGACAGCAGTGAATTAACCTGTTTTATTCACAGCATGATTATTTCTACCTGGTCCCCACTCCAAACTCTCACACATGAATATATAGATTGTCTTTAAAGCCCAGAGAGCCACAAGGTAGCCATCACTCCACAAGTCAGGAAATATGCAAGGATTTTGCAGGTTGCTGAATATAACTATTCTAATATGCATTTAGGAACTGTGTAATTAACAACAGGATGAGTTTGTGACCCTCTAGGCCCACTGTGAGATGGACTTGAGCTTGAATTCCAGAGAAAATCTGACCTCTATTAGGCCCTACTCTAACTAGTATTCCACAATGATGTTTTGAGTCTACTAGAATTAGTGTCAGTTTAGAATCATTGTTGAGTAGTCCCCCAAAGGTCTATTTATTTTCTTTACCTGATTAATAATTATCTTGGTAACTGTATGACCCTTAGACTATATACAAATTAAGTCTGGGAATTGATTGACAGCTTTAGACTCTCTGCTCTTATGATTCAAGTAGAGTTGTTCACTTGATCTAGAATTTCTGCCTGTGTATATTTAATGAGAATTTAGCAGGCTTACTTTCTACTTCACATTCAGGAACACTACAATGAGGTAATCAATGCCATAGGGTAGCACATGTCATAGTATTTTGAGTGCTGTTTGAACCTGCTGTTCATCACAGCAATCACACTCATTTGCATTTGGCCATTGAGTGGTGACAGTTGGCCTAGGCCACATTGAATTCCATCACTTTTGTTATTTTATAGTTTCTCAATTCAGTGGCCTGAGTTCTCACTTTAATACCTGGCTGAGAGATAAGTGTGACCACAGAGCTTTTCACAGATGCTTGAGTTCCTCTCCCCAAATTATTTCTTCTTCTTTTCATAATTATGGTATGTTTTTCTCATTATCCTGCAGTTCACAAATCAGTTTAAAATAATACATCCACTCAAAGAGTCCAATATCCTGAAAGGTTTTAATCTCATCTTCTGCATTAAGTAAAGAGTTGTTTGGGATTGGTAGTTGAAATACTGATTCCTACCTTTTGTTTAATCTTTCAGACAACCAAATCAATTGTTAGATCTAGTTCTTCTTTTGTATAAAATTTAAGGCAGAATCTTATGCTTGGTATATCTGTACCAAGTATTTGGCCTGATCCAGCTTTCCCTTCTTCCCATAGTCCCTATCATGATTATTTACTCCTTTATACATGCCAGTGTATTTTTCTGTATAATTAGACTCAAGTAGATTTAAAAAAATTAACACATCTCCCCATATATCACATACTGTTTAGGAACATTCTGGCTCTTGAATCTACAGTTATAGAAGCAAAGAACAACAGGGTCGGTCCTGAAATGAATCATCCTTGTCTTATAGGACTACTGCCTCTGGTTATCCATTAAACTTTCTCTGAGCATGTAGCTCCATTAAACTTTCCTTGGGCAATGTAGGGGTCATCTACTCAGACAGAATGGAGAGGTTGATTTTATTGGGGAATCAAGGATAATATTTCTGACAAAAGAGATGCATACAAATTTAAGACACCAATATCTCCAGCTTCATTAAGGCCTTCCTGTATGTCTCCATTCTAATTTCCAGAATCCTATGTTTTAATAATCAATCTGTTGCTATAGTGGACAAACTGCTATATTACAAGCTCAGTTTGCATTTTAAATAGCAAATATGGCTTGGTTTCAGTAGTCTCAGCACTATATTTATAGGACTTAATGGCTTTTATCAAGGCAGATATAGAAAAATTCAGGTCATTTCTTTAGGGCTAAAATGACAATTCAAATTTCTTCATGACTCACAGCCCACTTCCAGTCATTGAGCTACATTCCCAGCCCTTTTTATGCTTTATTTTGATACCAATATCTCCAAAACCATTACCTATGTCTCCAAAATGATGAATGAACGAAAATTAAGACATGTTATGCACTAATTGATTAGGTAGTAATTTCATCTTGTATACTACATATTTACTTCTTTTTAGGGGTAAGCAAACAAGACAGACAAATTCTAGACAAGTAAAACGACCCGCCTTTATACTACCAAGGGTTTCAAAGTGAATTAATAAACACAGAACTTCATTTTAATCATTTCCCCCAAATCTTATGCTATTTGTTGCTAGCACATCTAAATATTGATAGGAAAGCAGTCTTTTGATTAGGTTGGTGGATTTAAGTCTTGAATCTTGAGTCTTTCCTTTACCTAGCTGTGCAATTTTAGAGTATTATATAAGTTCTCAGATCCTCAGTTCCCTAATGATAAAGTAAGAATATTAATGCTACCCAACTGCTCCTTCATTTATATTTAATGTTATTATCACTGGCTATAGAACTGAATACATGCTAAAAGTACATGTTTCTTAAAGTTTGCTAACAATGCGTTTAGGGACTGAATTATAAACTTGAGTTGAAAGGGGCTTAGGAGAGAGATGGTAGGGATACTAGTGAATATGAGATGGATATCCTCCCAAAGCTTCAGTTCCAGTAAGGGAATTTAAAATACTATTACCACACAAGAATAAATTCCAGTAAAATATTTTTCTTCATGAACTCACTACCAAAACAGATCTGTGAGCTAAAGACAGTCTATAATCTGTGAACTTTCGACAGTTGTCTCTGTGATTTGGTTATGGCATTATATTAATGAAAGAATGAGTTTAATAAAAATGATTTTTTTAACTCAAACTAGACTATGGATTTTAAGGAAGAAATTTTAACAGGAGAGGATTGTTTGGAATTGTAAGAGCAGCAATCATATGGTTGGAGTGAGAAGACTGAGAAACACTGGAGAGCACAGACAATCTCAGCAGCCCTAGATGAGGAGAAAAGACAAATCGGCGAGGGAAGGCTCAATACTGTAAAACACACCTGCAACTGGAGATCTGCATTTCACCATCCACCTTGATCAAACCAACATAAAGATCACTAAGTCATAATTCTAATAATTCTACAGATTTTTTTAAACGAAACATCAATTTCCACAATGATACCTAAAAGTGGATTTCATTACTATCATCATTTTACACATGGAAATAGAATATTTGGAGGAGTTGGATTAGGATCAGTGACTCCTAGGTGGTTAAGTGGTAGGATCAATGCACATCTTTTCCAAAAACCTAAGCTGTAGATCTGCTAAATATGATGACATGCCTTCTTTCAGATTGTCTGAGCGGTTTGAACATGGTCCCAACTCCCCAGATTTCTCAGCACATCTATCATGCATAGAGATGTGCTAAGATGATTCAAGAATTAAATCCCTCTTCAAACTAATCCTATCATCGTCATATGTGGCTGTGCTGGTGACAATAAGCACAAGAGTGTAGGGAAAAGGTTAACATGCAGTTCATAGATTGTCAATTCATTTAGGATCCTTTGTAGGTGAGTGTATGATTTCACTCATGGGTGTTTGTAGACTGGATTGCTTTCCCTCAAATAAGAGTCAAACAGAGTGTACAAGGGCGAATTACCAACTAATCAACCACTCCCCTTGTCCACTGTGAGACCTCAAACACTGAGTTTAAAGCAAAGATGACAAGGAGTAATTGTATAGTGAATTAAATTTACATTGATTTAAATTCAGTTTATAACACTAGACTTAGGAACCCCTCAACGTGGGTTAGACTGGCAGAGTCTGGAGCAGATATTGAGAAATAATACTTTTGTAAACACAGATAAGTTTTTCAAGCTCTGTGCTTCATAATTTACGTGAGTATAACAGTCTCCAAAATGCACACTATTGTTGAGAGGAGACAGAAAACATCTAAAGTATGCGTAGCAGTCCCTGGCAGGTAAGGAACGTAGAAATGTTACTTTTACAGAACTTAGGAGAAGAGGCTGGGGAAGATAAATTCATCCCGACAAGTCATTTTTGTCAAGTTATTAAATTTTCTACATTTCAGTTAAAAAAGTATAAAAGTTTAATACTTGGTGATACATTAAAATTCCTGAATCAAAGCATTTAGCCATGTGTGCAATTAATAGACCAAATATTGGTTTTCAAGTCCATGTTTCTTCTGAAGAATCTAGAAGTCCTAGTTATTGGGACAAAGATTTAAAATACAGTGTATTATACGTTCCAATTTCAATTCAATTTCTCTTTTTAAAATATACCTCTATTGGTGCATTGTAATCACATATCATAATGAAGTTCAGAGTGATAAAGACATACATGCATAAAGCACTTGGTAGCTTCCCCTCTGCTTCCACTGTACTAACTCCCCTTCCCTGTACATGATATTGAGACTGGCATTAATAATTTTGTCTATGTGCATAACATCATTTGAGATGTGTCTTTCATCAAATCTCCCTCTCTCATCTCCCTCTTCTAGACTCTCATCTCCCTCTTCTCTATCACTCCACTGGGGTTTCTTCTCCTTTATTTAGAGTCTCTCTCTTATCTCAGTTTCTCCCTAGTTTACACATATGAGGGAAAACATCCTACCCTCCACTTTATGTGACTGGCTAATCTCACTTTGCCTAATATTCTCTAGTTCCATCCATTTCCCTGCAAATGACATGGTTTTGCTCTTCTTTATGGCTGGGTATAATTCCATTGTTATATACCCCACAGTTTCATAATCTATTCATCTGTCGATAGATACCTTGACTGGTTCCATAATTTGGCTATTGTGAATTGTGCTGCTAAGAACATCTTTAACATTCTGTTCCATTTTTCTCATGGCTATAGAAATCTAGAGATTTTCTAATAACATTGATAGAGAACAGGACAGAAGTGACAGGGTTCATCCTGCTGGGACTGACCAGTGACCCAGGGCTGCAGGTTTCCTTCTTCATTACCTTTCTCCTCATCTATATCATCACTCTAATTGGGAATCTGGGAATGATCCTATTGATTCTCTTGGACTCTTGGCTCCACACTCCCATGTGTGCTTTCCTCAGTAACCTGTCTCTGGTGGATTTCTGTTACTCTTCAGCTGTCACCCCCAAAGTCATGGCTGAGCTTCTTCGAGGAGAAAAGGTCATTTCCTACAGTGCATGTGGTGCTCAGATGTTCTTTTTGGAGACTTTGCCACTGTGGAAAACTACCTGTTGGCCTCAATGGCCTATGAGCGCTATGCCACAGTGTGTAAGCCCCTACTTCATACCACCACATAACACCAAGTGTGTATGTGTGTCTGATCATTAGATGCTATGTTTGTGGTTTCCCAAACATCTTCTTCTACATTGGGGACACCTTCAGTCTGTCTTTCTGTCAGGCCAATGTGGTCCATCATTTTTTTTGTGGTATTCCAGTAGTCATGGCTCTCTCTTGCTCTGATAGACGTGTTAGTGAGCTAGTTTTTGTTTATGTAGCCACCTCCACTGTCTTTTTTGATGTCATAATTATCTGACTATCCTTCATGTTCATTTTTATTTCTATCCTAAAGATGCAGTCAGGTGCTGGACATCGGAAGGCCATGCCCATCTGTGCCTCCCACTTCACTGCAGTCTCTGTTTTCTATGGGACTGCTGTGTTCATGTATTTACAGTAAAGCTCTAGTCAGTCCACGGACACTGACTAGATAGCATCTGTGTCCTATACTATGTTCATCCCCATCTGCTCAACCCGATGGTCTACAACCTGAGAAACAAGGAGGTCCACAGTGCTATGCATGAAGTTTGTTGTAGAGGCAAAATAATACGTATGATTTTAATTTAAACTTGTTGGTGTTTATAATAGCTGTATTAATTCCTCTCAGATTTCCTTAGGGTTCTGAGTCACATTTAGTCACCCACACTAAGTTCAAATTCCTGAAGTGATACATTTTATCTCTGCAAATGATCGTTGTCTAGGAAAAAACGTATTCAGAATCAAAATCCCTGAATAGGAATTTTTATGATATCTTGGATCTGTTTGTCAAAACTCTCATTAATTATAATATTGATGTATTCATAATTTTCTATGATTTTTTTCTGCCACACACACACACACACACACACACACATATATATATACATATATAACAAGTACATTAAGAAGCTCATCAACAAAAAGTGCACGTGTGTCTCTTGAGAACATCTACACATGGGTATGGTAAATTTGCCAGAATTAAGTGTAATGTGGCTATTTGTGGTGATTAATTTTATCTGTTAATTTGATTGGGTTGAAAGCTATCCAGAGAGACAGTAAAGCATTATTGTGCTTGTGCCTGTGAAGATATTTCTGAAACATACTATGGTTTGAAACATGAGACTTAGAAAACAATATCTGTCCTCATTAATGTGTGTAGCCACCCTCCATTCTGTTGAGACTCAATTGAAGAGAAGAAAAGATGGAAAAAGGACTAATTCATATTCTCCCCCCCCCCTTTCTCTCTTCTCTGTCTTTCTCTCCTTTAACTGGGACACATATCTTCTCTCATCCCATGTAAGTAGTGGGCTCTCCTGTTCCGAGTCTTGAGTCTTCAGGATTCACACTAATCACACCTCATTCCCTCTTTCTCAGGCATTTGTACTCAGACTGAATTCCATTCCCTGCCTTCCTAGGTCACTAGACTTCCTGGCCTCTAGAATTACATGGTCCCAAAGCCACAATAAATATGTATGCATATCCTCTGTTTACAGCTTCAGTGGAGAAACCTACTTGTAGACTGGTTTAATAATCACAATTTAATATTTAATTAGTGTATAAGACATATATTGATAGCTGATATTCATTCTTTTTTCTATTGCTTGTAGAGAAATCATGATATGTTATTAAATGAAAGAATATGTGCTTTCTCTTTAGTTATTTTAACAGGAGATATATAAACCTGGCATCTCATATGAATACATATTTCTGGTAGAGTCATTTTATACAACTAACATGTTTTTGTTTTAATTCTCAAAGGTATAACATAGCCAGAATATAAGATAATGAAGAGAATAAAAAAAATTTTCATGTTTTCAGGCATTACTACCATTTTCCTGTTTATTAAAAAGTTGTACTGGAAACCAATAATATATATTTTCAACTTCTTGGCAATTGTTAAGCTATTACTCCAGTTTTTAAACTAGAGTAGTTATATTCTTGTTTGCTAATCCCCTAGTATTTTACCCATCTTCATTCTAATTGATTTCCTTGGTACTTCGTTAAATTCCAACCATGATCATGACACAGGGCCTTTGCACTTACTGTTTCTACTATGAAATACTCTTGGTCTGTTTGAGCTCTTGTGAAAATGTTACCTGGTCATAGAGTCTTTCTCTGATTATGTCACAAAATAGTCATTCTTCAAGCACCATATAAATTGTCCACTCAAACTGTCATTCTTTATAGTTCTGATCAACAATTAATTACTATGTAATTAATTGCTTATTTCTTATTGAGGCAGAATAGAAGAAATAGGTAAAAAGAATACATAAAGGAAGAACAAGGAAAATGTAACTTTAATATGGAAGTCTGTAGGAAAATTCTCCAATACTCTTAATTCTTAGCCAGGCATGTTTCTGAGAAATTTACAAGTCATTACACATTATCCTGATCACTGCTAACTATCCTCAGGGATATAGCTGTTGATAAGACAACAGAAGTTATGTAAAGAGTAATCTCCTTGGGCATTATTAGCCATTCTTCCTGTAAATAATCTAAACAAAAGAACAAACTCTTTGGGCACAGTTAGTTGTCCTTGAATAGTTTAAACAAAATAGATAAGCAAAGATAAAATAGTGAGGGCTCTATCAGGTCTTAGAAAATGACTGAAAACTCAGTATGTCATCTTGTGATTATTGGACTAATGTCATCCTCACATACCTCCTCCTGCCCATACCTCATGAAAGTCCCCTATAAGAGAAGAGCTCGCTCTGTACTCCCAGAGGCCTCTCTCACTCTTGAGGTGGACTGCCTTCTCCTTTGAATGTCTATTTCTTTCTTTCCTAAATATATCTCTGTCTCTGTCTCTGGCACCTGCTGAAGTTCTTTTCTGTCATGTAATCTAAGGACCCCGCTGATCCTGAGGTGCATTTCCCTCTCTCCCCCACTGAGTTCTGCCCAGACCCTCCATGGAATAACCCTTCTCCTGTGAAATTATCACCCCCAAGCAGAACATGAACACCATGACAAAACTGACTTTATCTGTTTTGTTCACAACATGATCATTCCTTCCTAGTCCCCACTCGAAACTCACATGCAATGAAAGAATAAATTGTCTCTAAAACCCAGAGAGCCCCCAAGTGGCATGTCTCTATTTTGGACTAATTTTTTAAAAAAAGACTTTGTGTAACACTTTATCATTTTTTTAAAATGGTGCATTGTCTCTCCTTTTTCATCTGGAGACCCTCTTATGCCCCATCTTCTCCCTAGCATCCGCATATTAGGGAGAACATATGCTTCTTTACTCTTTGTGACTGGCTAATCTCACTTAACATAATGTTTTCCTCCATAAGCAAAGAAGTTGATTTAACTGAAGGGAATGGAAGGGGGGGGGGATACCCTAAGGCACATGATGTACTTACATAATTATATCAAGGTCACTTACTGAACTGAACTTGAGAGGGAGGGAGGATGAGGGAGCTGGGTGGGAATTAGGGAAGGGGTCAAATGAGAAATGTGTGCACATATGTCATTATCAATTTGTACCTAACAAAGATGTATGCTTACAATGCACGAATTATTACAATAAAAAATGGTGCATTGTAATCATACATCATGATGAAATTCACGGTGATAGAGGTGAACTGGGGGGAGGGTTCAAAAAGCAATTTATCTTTTAACTTAGATTATTGTAATATTGTAACCAAAATCTTCCTTTACTAGGCTCCTCCCCTTGTTCTATCTGGAGTGTCAAAATTATGAAATTTCTCCTCTTTTTGGGTTCCTGTCTGAGAAATTATTTGATTATAGAAGGGTGGGTATAGGTGTATTAAGATTTATTTTAAGCCAAGGAAAGATAGAAAACAAAAACAGCCCCCTTCACACAAGGCAAAGGTGTCTGGGAAAGAGAGTAATCACTGAAGTTCTTGGGAGGTGAGTTTTTAATCCCCTCTTGTGGTTCTTCATCTACTCTTTTGTGATTGGTCAGATTTAGGTCCTAGGGACCCAATGTCTTTGCCCAGTTTCAATTCTTGATTTGAAATCTCTATTTCAAAGGTTGGTGGACTTTTCTTTCTCGATTCAAAGGTCTGCTCCCTCATCCTTTTTTCTTTTATCAGTTTTGGGGATGAAGTTTTGTATTAGCTTGCTCTGTTATCCCTGTATCTATTAACCTTCCCTATTTCTGTTATTTATACAGATGGTCTCTTTTAACCCTTCCTGTTCTCAGGTCCTTTGTCCTGACTCAGTATCCCAACCTTACCCTCACAACAGGATCTCTAGAACATTCACAGAGGTGGAAGAGCTCTAATTTTTTTTCTTGCATTTATTTCTCACCCTGGAATTGGAATACTTTACTAATAATATTAGAGTTTTGCTACTTCTTGCCACTAACCAATTATAACAATGACATTGGTCTAATGGGCCAGTGTGGTATCTGGTGAAAAGGAAAGGCTCTCAAGTTTTCTGAGGACTAAATGACCACGATGGCCTAAGGAGGTAATGTAGCCTTTAGAGTGGGTATTGAAGATCAAAACAGCTGCATTGCAAATACCA
>PVLC010027831.1:9154-21621 GCA_004027655.1 Graphiurus murinus
ACGCTTGTAATCCCAGCATTCGGGAGGCTGAGACCGGAGGATCCGGGTTCGCAGCCAGCCTCAGCTACCTAGTGAGGCACTCCGCAACTTAGTGAGACTCGGTTTCAAAATAAAGAATAAAAAATGGGGCTGGGGGTATAGCTCGGAGGTAGAATGCCCCTGAGTTCAATCCCCAGTACCGCCAAAAAAAAAAAAAAAAGGCATTAATCAAGAATAAGGTAGTGTGTTATAAAATCTAGCATACAGAGATTATAATATATAGAGAAAAATAGCAAAATCTAAAACTACATAAAATGTATTATTAAAACTAATGACAAGCCAGGCATGGTGATGCATGTCTGTAATCCCAGTACTTGGGAAGCTGAGACAAAAGGATTGCAGGTTCGAGGCCAGCCTCAGGAATTTAGCACAGCCCTCGGACACTTAGTGAGACCCTGTTTCAAAATAAGAAATAGAATAGGGTTGGGGGTGTAGCTCAGAGGTAGAATGTCCCTGAGTTCAATCTCCAGTACCACAAAAACAAGCAAACTAACAAAACCCTAATGACAGAATTCCAATTCTGAGAAGACTGTGGAAGGAAACAGTCCCCCCACTACAAATGTCTACAAATGTCAACCAACATATAAATTGCAACACATAATAGGAAACGGTTGAGGGCCAGGTACTGGGGCTACAGTCCCAGGGGAAGTGGAGGTAGGGACAGGCAGTGGTCCCATGAATTGGACTCGGGTTCACATTTTCACTGTGGATGGAAGCAAAGCCCTCCATCCCTCGGAGGCAAATGGCAGGGCAGCAAGCTGGCCAACACCAGGCCTCAGGGCTGCTCTCCCAGTGAGCGGGCACACGAGGAAACAGCAGCCCACAGACTCCAGGGGAGTCCAAGGAAGCTCCTGGGCAGGTGAGACTTCAAAACCCCAGGCACCACCAGGCTGAGGAACTAACTTCAAAATAGATACTGGTTCTAATCGCCAGAGTTCATCCAAGTGGCCAGATATAAAGTAAATTTCCAAAAATCAAAGCTGAATATATTAACAGTTAAAAATGCTATTTTAATTAAACAGTACTTATAAACAAATCAACAATAGATGTGAAAGATCTTTACAGAGAAGATGATAAACGTTACTGAAAGGCATTAAAGAAGATGAAAGTTATCTTTTGAAGACTCACGGTAATTCTCAAGTTAATCGCTACATTCAACACTGTGTGTTTGTGTGTGTGTGTGTGTGTGTGTGTGTGTGTGTGTGTGTGTGAGAGAGCTGGGGTTGAATCCAGGGGTATTCTACCTCTGAGCTACACTCACAGCACTATTTTTATTTTGGAACAGGGTCTCATAAAGTTGTAGAGGGTCTTGCTAAGTTGCTGAGGCTGGCCTTGAGCCCAAGATCCTCTTGTCCCAGACTCCCAAGTACTGGGATTATAAGCATGCGCCACCACACCCAGCCATTCAACACAATTTCATTATTCCCAAATGAGTTTCCATGGCACCTGCAGAGCCAATTTCAAAAATGTATATGGAAAATTAACTAAGACAACTGCAAGGTATAATAACAAAAAGCGGCTTGCGCAGCCAAATATCAAAGCTTACTTTAAGGTTCTAGTAACTGCAACAGTGTGCTACTGGCAAAGAATGAACAAGATTGTTACAGAAGAGCGTAGGAACAGATCCACACTTACATCTGAGCTTGATTTTTGTCAGGTGGCATTCCAAATCAGCAGAAAGGTTGTAGTACTTATTTAAAAGAACATTATCCAGCCATATGTAAAAGATTAATAACTAGACTCTCTCCTCACACAAACAGAAATAAATCAACATGAATTAAAGACTTACACATGAAAGACAAAGCTGGAAAACTTTTTGAAGGAAATCACACACACACACACACACACACACACACACACGCACACATGCACTTTCATGATAGCAAAGAATTTTTTTAAAGATACAATAGGCGTGGACCATAAAAGAAACTGTTGATAAGTTTGATTTTATCAAAATAAAACTTTGAATGAATGATACCATAAAGTTAAAAGACAAGACACTGTGGAGAAACAGTTCCAGCCTAGAGTGCAGGCTCCATCTGAGAGTAAATGAGGTAGACACTAAGTTGCTGACACTTGGTAAACCAAGCACAAGAGAAAGCAAACTTTCTTTACAACAAGATGTTCTGTCGGAATTTGTTCTCAAGATAAGGAAGTAGACTCTTGGCCTGGTAAACTGTGTTCTTGATTTTTAATATATCTGGGTACAAACTATTCTGAACAGAGGACAAGAAGGCTTAGAGATTAAGACTTTATCTTATTATTTCCTGTTTTGCACGGAATCTCTTGTGACACAGAATATCTTGTAATTTTATGAAAGAAAGCCTATCTATTGTATTTCTGTCGATAAGTATCAAGCTGAAACTTTCAATAAACGTGCAGTTGCTGATCCTGCCCTGCTCTGCACCCGCTGTGTCCCGGTGGTTGTGTAACCCTCACCCAAGGACCCCAATGCACTAGACGTTGACAAGACACAAATAGGAAAAAGACATTTAGAACTCCAACAGATCAATGAGAAGAAGACACACAATCCAATTTAAAAATGGGTAAAGTACTGGAATTGGCAATTCACTTAAGAAGAAGGAAAGATAATCGATATACACAAAAGGATGAGAAATCTCAGTGATAATCAGGAAAATGCAAACTTCAACAAGCATGCCTGTTTCTGGCATTCCTGTATACATTTGAAACATATGTAAACATTCATACATTTATTTATTTTCTTTTGGTACTGGGGATTGAACCCAGGAACATCCTACTTCTAGGCTATGCTCCTAGTCCTTTTATTTTTATTTTGAAACAGGCTCTTGCTAAATTGCTAAGGCTGGCCTTGAACCTGCAATATTTCTGTGTCATTCTCCCAAGTACTGGGATTATAGCCGTGTGCCACCACATCCAGCATATTAAAGAATTATTTGCTCCAATTCATACAACTACAAACAAGACAAACTAATCTTCCTTTTTTTTTTTTTTTTTGTACTGAGGATTGAATCCAGAGGCATTCTACCTTGAGCTACACCCTGAGCCCTATTTTATTATTTATTTTGAAACAGGGTCTTGATAAGTTGCTGAGGCTAGTCTTTCTTTTTCTTCCTTCCTTCCTTCCTTCCTTCCTTCCTTCCTTTCTTTCTTTCTTTCTTTCTTTCTTTCTTTCAAACAGGGTCTTGCTAAGTTGCTGAGGCTAGTCCCTCCCTCCCTCCCTCCCTCCCTCCCTTCCTTCCTTCCTTCCTCCCTCTTCCTGGTACTGAGGATTGAACTCAGTGGCATTCTACCTCCCAGCTATACCCCCAGCCCTGTTTTTTATTCTCTATTTTGAAACAGGGTCTCACTAAGTTGCGGAGTGCCTCACTAGGTAGCTGAGGCTGGCCGAGAACCCGGATCCTCCGGTCTCAGCCTCCCGAATGCTGGGATTACAAGCGTGCGCCACCACGCCCGGCTAGTCTTTATTTTATTTTAAAATAGGATTGAAGCTGGTCTCCAACCTGTAATCCTTCTGTCTCAGCCTCCCAGGTGCAGGGATGACAGGGGCGCGCCACCCCCCCAGTTACTAATCTTACCTGTCTCATGAGCTCTCTGTCCCCATCACTTGCCATGGCCTCCTGGATGGAGCGGAGAACAAGTCGATACAGTGAAACCGTGTCCTGACACTGCAGACACTGATGGAGGGTCTTATCTAGAGTGCCTGCTCGCCCAGCGCTGTTGGATTTGAGAACAGATTTAATTTCTTACAGACTGGCAACATCTGTGAAAAATCTGGGACAAAGTCAATATGATCTCTATTTTTTTTGGACTGCAATTGATAACGGGAATTGAGTAAAATGTGATACAGGAAAGTGGTAGTTTTCTGAGGCCGCTCGGTCGTCCAGTTTATTTTAGCATACCATCTGATTCAGCCCAGGAAACGTATGCTGAGACTTACTCTACGTCACGAAATTACTCTGCTGTGGAACGTTAACATGATTAAGACCTGGTTCTTCTCATACTGCAGTGTGCCGCTTAGATACAGGAAGCAGGGAAATGCGGATAAGCAGTGTTAGTTAGCTAGTCATGCTCATGAAATTCGGGGAGAGGCAGGATTTTGAAAACATCAGCCTAAAGAAAACCTATAAGGAGGGGTTTTAAAATACTTACCAGTAGTTCTTTTACAAATATAAAGTTGTATGAAGAGAAAAACAAACACACTGGTCCATAGTCCTTTTTTTTTTTTTTTGTACTGGGGATGGAACCTGGGGAATTCTACCTCCAAGCTACACCTCCCCCCAGCCCTAGTTTTTTTTATTCTTTATTTTGAAACAGGGTCTCACTAAGTTGCGGAGTGCCTCACTAAGTAGCTGAGGCTGGCCGCGAACCCGGATCCTCCGGTCTCAGCCTCCCGAATGCTGGGATTACAAGTGTGCGCCACCACGCCCAGCTCCATAGTCCTTTTTAGATATTTCCCATAAATATTACGAAAGATGGAGAAGGGTCACTCACTGAACCATCCCCATGGTACTGCCAACGTTCACGGGGCAGACCCCTCGCTGTGACCTTGGTGCAAAGGACAGTGGTGGCAAAGCCACGGGCAACTGAAAGGCTTACACAGTTCTTTTCATTTCATGTTTATTGCTCAAGATGAGAATGTGGAATTGAAAGACAAGAATCCTGGATTTCAGTGCCTGGAAATCAGAGCTGTGCTAAGATTCATGCATACTGTGATGAACGCCAAACGGATTCATCTTTTTTTTTTTAAATCTCTGGCTGAGGATACACTAAGTAGAGTGAAGCTGTATTGAAGAAGAATTGAAAAAGAAAAATATTCTCTTGCTACCAAGACCTGTGTGCACCTATGTCAATGTCAACATGATTTACATTATGATGTGAGACGGTAATGCACCAATAAAAGCACATTTTAAAAACAGAGAAAAATGTTCTCTTTCTTATCTAAAGGCAGGTTACTGATAAATATGAAAATAAAACTACTTTATGACAAAAAGTTCACCAGGATTTGAGAACAGACAGAGTTAAAAATTCCTACATAAGCCTGGTGTGGTGGCACACGCCTGTAATCCCAGTATTGGGAGGCTGAGACAGGAGGATCGCAGGTTCATGGCCAGCCTCAGTTACTTAGTGAGGCCCTGTTTCAAAATAGAGAATAAAAAATAAAAAATAGGACGGGGGGTGTGTATCTTGGAGGTAGAATGCCCCTGGGTTCCATCCCCAGTACCACACAAAAAAAAAAGAAAAGAAAAAAATAATCCTACCTATATCCTGGCCTACTGAGAACCAAGGACATCTGAAATAATATTTTTTCTTTTCTTTTTATTTATTTATTGTATTGGGGATCGAACCTAGGGGGATTCTACCTCTGAGCTATACCCCCAGCCCTATTTTATCTTTAATTTCTTTTTTATTTTGGAACAGAGTCTCACCAAGTTGTAGAGAGCCTTGCTCAGTTGCTGAGGCTGGCCTCAAACCTGCCATTCTCCCAAGTACCGGGATTACAGGCGAGTCCCACCAAGCCGGCTCTAAAATGTTGTCCTTACACCTCAGGTCCGTCCCCCACTTTGCCAAGGCGGGCCTCGGCAGGTAATGCCTGACACTAAGGGGTGACCTCAAGATGGGCAACCCCAGGCAGAAAAGTGTTAGGGTGATCAAAATTAGAGGAATCTATTGACACGTTTTGATACTCCATAGGCAAGTTCTATGGGCACGTTCTGAGAATTCAATCCTCGGCGGTAAGCCAAATTCTCGCGATGTGAGTGCCGTGGTTACACTCAGCAGAGCTCAGTGCCCACGAAAGAGCCGCAGTGAGCAGCCCTCGGGGCACACAGATCGTGGCGATGCCCGCCTCTTACCGTGCCATCATTTTGCCAAAGAGGGTGACGTAGAGGGCGTTGCAGGTAGTAGCAGAACGGCAGTGTCGCTCTAGCTTCTTCTCCTGCACCAGTTTCCCAAGAAAACAAGACAGATACAAAAACCACCCTGGCATCAAGAGGTCATCACGACTGAGCCAGCCACAAACATCCCAGTACTCAGCACACTTCCCGCGCCTCCTCGGGACGTCCCGGTGTACCAGAGGACCCTGGGCTAGCCCAGCCTTCCGGGGGCAGACAGCCAATGGGGAAACGCTTTTATTTTTCAGATACCTGCTTAATATTATACAGAATCCCTTAAGACCAAAATCTTTTTTATCTCTTCTTCTATATCTGTCATTGAAGAGGCCAGTACATTTACCAAAGTAATTACTAAGTGCCGTTTTTTCTTATAACACCCGAGGCCCTCTACTGACTTTTAATTCCTAGCTGTTTTATGGGGAAGCTGACAATAAAGATAGCATCAAAATTAAAAAAAAAAAAAATGCTTACCTGCTCTTTGCTCAATTGAATGTCGACAGAGAGGCATTCTGCAATTATAATAGATTTTGCATCTTTGGGATTTAAAGGGTCAAGATGAAGTGTGGGCCACAACCTTTTGTTGAAAGAAAGAAAAAATGAAATCCAAAGAATTCAACAAGGACTGTAATCTGCCCACAGCGCAAGTTAAAATCCATTACAGAAATTAATTTTTATACTGCGTTTATAAAATAAGCAAAGCTGATCTCTGCTAATCACATTAAGGAATACTTATTTATTTATTCATTCTAACATGGGTATCATTAGCTCAGTAATTAATGGCAAGAGAGCATTATAAAATAGACAGAGACAATTAAGTGGTAGAATGTTTCTAGTTCTATATTCGGTAAAACTAAACATAGGCACTAGTTTCAGTAAAATTGAACACAGGTATTAATACCTAGGAGAGGCGGCACAATAATAATTTTTGCCTACAATAATCCACAATGCAACTGAAACTTAATTATTACAACATGCATTCTTAGTATGATAGCAAAAATCGTCTTTGGAGAAGAGATAGATCTTACTCTTTTATGTAAAAAGAACACACACTATCTGTTTATGTTATCAATAGTGTATGTGTAGTACACTGTAATAATTTCTTAGAGAGGGGAGATAGAAAAAAATGTCTACAAGGCTTCAAAAAAGGTTGAGAAGCACTACAGAATTCAACCCCTGTATTGTTTATTTATTTTTAAAAATTAATTTTTATTGGTGCATGGTAACTAGACATCAGAGACAGATTTAAAGTGACCTGTATCACTTTTTTGAGGGCTGCTAAAATGAGGTTGCATTTCAAGGTAACCGGAGTCTAGACTGTTACTCCCCAGCCCACTTTCCTTGCTCATAAATAGCCTACTAGACAGTTACTTGGAACTACAGCTGGCAAATGAAACTAACCCTGTCACCAAACCGAACCCACCACCTTCCCCGACAAACGTGCCTGTTTCTGCGTTCTCTTACTTCAGTTCCTGAAATCATCTTTAGTTAGTTTGTTTTTGTAGTACTGGGGATTGAGCCCAGGGGCGTCTATCTCTAAGCTACACACTCAGTCCTACTTTATTTCTAATTTGAAACAGGGTCTAAGTTGCTGAGGGTCTCGCTAAGTTGCTGAGGCTGGCCTCAAACCTGCAATCCTTCTGCCTCAGCCTCCCAAGTACTGGGATTACAGAGGTTGTACCACCACGCCCGGCTCACCATTTATTTCATTTCTTGAGTCAGAAACTTGGAATCATCCTTGCTTTCTCCTTGACTTTTATAATCTCAGATCTAACCTCAAACCAAATCCTACAGATAGTATTTTTTTTTCTTGAGCTCATCCATTTCCCCCAGCCTCACCTACATTTATACGAAAAATGTGAAAAACACAAATGCCTGTCAAAAGCCTTTCCCTGCTTGCCCTTAAAACATTTTGTGTCATCTGAAAGAACTAAAATTAGTATCGCACCTCCAAGCTGCAGGGCACGTTTCCACGTTCACAGAAACGATCACTCTTACGTTCACTGGCAGGGGGTCGATCAGCCATTTCATGTGTTTTTCAACTTGCTTAAAAATATAAAAACGAAACTCAATTGATCAACCAAAATATTTCAGAACAATCCAATACTACTTCCCCTGGCAAAATCAAATTCTCATTAAGTTTTCCTTATCATTTATCCTGAGTGTGTGTGTGTGTGTGTGTGTGTGTGTGTGTGTGTGAATCCAGAGGCGTTCTACCTCTGAGCTACACTCCCAGCCCTTTTAATTTTTTTTTTGTTTTTGAAATAGGGTCTTGCTAGGTTGTTGATAATCTTGCTATTGGCTGAGGCTGTTCTTGAACCTGGAACCTGCGATCCTCCTATCTCAGCCTCCCAAGTACCACCATGCCCAACCATTCTTAATTTTTCTTTTGTTTCTTTTTCTTTTTTCTTTTCTTTTCTTTGTGTGTGTGTGTGTGTGTGTGTGTGATACTGGGGACTGAACCCATGGCCTCACACATGCTAGGCAAGTGCTCTACTACTAAGCTACATCCCCAGCCCTTATTCATCCTTAAGGTTAAATGTCTCATCTTTTTTGTGTGTGTGTGTGTGGTACTGGGGATTGAACCCAGGGGCATTCTACCTCCGAGCTCCACCCCCAGCCCTATTTTTTTTTTTTTTAATCTTTATTTTGAAACAGGGTCTCACTAAGTTGCGGAGGGCCTCACTAAGTAGTTGAGGCTGGCTGGGAACCTGTGATCCTCCTCTCTCAGCCTCCCAAGTACTGGGATTACAAGCGTGATTTATTGAATGATTTATTTTAGGATTTTAAAGAACCAGTGGCAGAACACTGTTATTACTGACCTGGACTCTGGATGCTTAAGGAAAAGTCAAGGCCCTAAAAATATGTCAAAATGAACAGTTTATGCTAATTATGTAAATTCGGCTGGTCATTTTAATAAGATACTAGTGTCTTGAGATCAGAGGATCCGGGTTCGAAGCCAGCCTCAGCTACCTAGTGAGGCACTCTGCAACTTAGTGAAACCCTGTTTCAAAATAAAGAATAAAAAATAGGGCTGGGGGTGTAGCTTGGAGGTAGAATTCCCCTGAGTTCAATCCCCGGTACCACAAAAAAAAAAAAAAAAAGATACTAGTGTCTACCGGCACGAAGTATATTTTGTTTTAACCACATGCTTTCTCCCTAGAAATCAAGCAGAAATAAAAGAAACAGCATCCCAGAACCCACATTTTCTTCTCACAAACATATAGTCTAAATGCCTGCTACAGCCACCACTGCTGTTTTGCTGTTTTTGTCTCTTTCAGAGTATGTCAATGGATCACCCAATGCAAAC
The DNA here is from genome assembly GCA_004027655.1 of Graphiurus murinus. NCBI lineage: Eukaryota > Metazoa > Chordata > Mammalia > Rodentia > Gliridae > Graphiurus > Graphiurus murinus. The sequence goes on from PVLC010027831.1 coordinate 18,374, forward strand.
GGTACCTGGACTTGATCGATGGAGTCGATGATGATGATGATGTTACCTTGATGGCGAGCTGAGAGCTTCTCCAGCCAGCGTGGGAATTCTTCCAGAAGCTTAGCAGGGTCCAGGGTGAGCGCGGACACTGACCAAGAGTGCTGCATCAGCTACAGTTCGACAGTGCGTGCAAAGTAAACAGATATGCTTTATCACAGCTGCTGGGAAGTATTCCTGTCCCTACCTCTGTGTGTGTGTGTGTGTGTGTGTGTGTGTGTGTGTGAAGGAGAGAGGGGGGTGGGTTATGGATTGAACCCAGGGGCATTCTACCACTGAGTCACACACCCAGCCCTATTTTATTTTTTTTTATAATTTTTGAAACACGATTGTGCTAAATTACCACTTACTGGCCCTGAACCTGTGATACTCCTGTCTCAGCCTCCCAAGTACTGGGATTACAAGCATGCACTGTTGTGCCTGGCTTTATTTTTTTAATTTTGAAAAAGGGTCTAAGTTGCTGAGGAGGGCCTAGAACCTGTGATCCTCCTGTCTCAGCTTCCCAAGTACTGGGATAATAGGCATGCACCACCATGCTGGGCCTGTCCCTATTTTTAAAATCAGAGATGAGTCCCCAAAAGAACCTGATTGTATCAAGGACTATTTTTAACCTTACACAAAACCAAAACAACTGGCTATAGTTTGAGTATCCCTTATCTGAAAATAGGGGATAAACACCAGAAGTGTTTCAGATTTCAGTTTTTAAGATTTTGGAATATTTACACATGCATTATATCTTGGGAATGGGCCACAAATATGAACAAGAAATTCATTTATGTTTCATATACGCCTGTCACACACAGCCTGCAGGTAATTCTGTTTCATATACACCTGTTTCATACACACAGTCTGCATCTGCAGGTGATTCTGTTTCATATATACACCTGTCATGCACGGCCTGCAGGTAATTCTATGTTTCATATACACCTGTTTCTTATACACAGTCTGCAGGTGATTCTATGTTTCATATATACACCTGTCATGCACGGCCTGAAGGTGACTCTATGGAGTGTTTTTAGGCACCTGCTTTTGACTGTGACTGGTTATGTGAAGTCAGGTGAAGAATTTCCCCTAGTAGTGTCACATTAGCTCTTGAAAAGTTTCAGATTTTGGAGCATTTCAGATTTCAGATTAGGGATGCTCAACCTGTAATGCTGAAAATTTGTTTATCATTCTCCCCTTAGTCCCAACAATTTCTGACTCTAAATAAAATTCTGGACATTTCTAAAGACTGCATACCACACGTTTACCTTTAGGGTCAGTCGTTTAATGATCAGGGAGGACTCTGAGCTGGTCGACAGGGGCCTTCCCACAAAATGAGAAAGGATCAGTGTGTTAGGAGAATTCTTCTGTTGCAATTGAATCCTGAAAGAAAAACACAGAACTTTTACAACACCGACAAAGCTTCTTTACTGCCAACAAAAGAATTGAACGAGACACTAAATACTGCCTAACTGCCAGCAGTCACATGGTTAGTCACTTTTGAATAAATATAGACAATTCTGATTTTATTCCTTTAGAGGCTTTTAAATAAACTTGGAAAATTATAGATTAACTTAATTGCAAATTAATGTCAATTAATGTCAAGTAAAATAGTTTACATTGAAGGTGAAGACATTAGTAAAATAAGCATTAACATTTAGTGAAAAAGAAGCTCCTTGAGCAAAATTTGCTACCATTTTCCAAACATAACTTTAAATAAAAGGGTAATAAGCAGAAAACACCAACATATGCTAACCCTTTAATGCACATAATTACGAGTAAAAGAAAATATGCTTACTACTTGTTTTTAAATAATATAATGAAATTTAAAAGTTTATTAGTTTATATAAGCCTTCGTCTGTAATTTGAAGAATTGATTGCAAGCAAATAAAGGGTATCTTTAGTTTTGATGCTGCTTAGGATTTATCTCACCTTCAATTGTCTTTGTGTTGTTTCATATATATAAAATCTAAATGAAACTTTGAAGATTCCAATAACTGAAAATAAAGGCAGATCCTCTACAATCTAATTCCATTCCACACCGACCATATGTAGCGCTTCTGCGTCCCTTACCTCCATCACTACGTATATGATCATGAATGTTCATTTTCCTGCTCCTTTCTCATTCTGAGTCACCTGACATCTAAATTCTAAATACTTCAAGGCCTGAGCCTACCATTTGTCTCCTCACGCTCTGTTAGTGTTTAGCATGGGCCATGCAGGAAGGCAGAAGTGCGACACATTCTGCTGGACGTCATCATTAATCCAAACGACGAGGGTGATAAGAATGATTTAACTGTGCCTATTCGTACCACTTTGACAAAAGAAGGGACTTTCCAGAGCCCGGTCCTCCAGACACCAGCAGGGGCGGAATCGGGGCTGGTGCGGTCACTAGATCATTAAGACGCTGGTAGTACTAGAAACAAACAGGAATTTACACCATGAGGAGACATACGCCTCTGAGAACACTCAAGACAGTCAACTTCTGATTGTCCTCTGAAAGCGCTGGCAACAAGCTGCACGAGAAAAGAGACACCGTCAGTTGACAACTCCCTCATGACTGCTTATTTCTGTGCCGGGCGGTGAAACACATCTGAGGTAGTAAACTAGTCATGGCCCCGGTTTCTTCTCCCAGGGTGCTGTAAGTGAATGGGTGAGGATGACACTCAGCTCCCTGTGGGGTTTTGCAACATTCAGATGTTTTGCAGAATGCTGCAGGAAGGTCACTGCGACCTTATCGCCCCTGAACCACAGGAAAGGCCAAAGAGGCTTTGAGAGCGCCGGCAGGTGCGCTAGATTTCTTCATCAGAAGGAAGACTATGAAACCTTGAGCTCACAGGTAGCTCTGCCTGGAGGCACATCTTCAAGCCAGAAAGAGAGCAAGAGCCTTAGGCCTTCTTGCTCTTGGAGCAGATACACAGCTGCACGCACCGCTGGGAGGCAATCTGTGCCTCTGTCTCCCTTTGTCTCTGTGCCCCGGCCGACCTCGGTATGCAGGGTGCAACCTCCATATGTTACTTCAAAGCACCCGTCCTGGGTGGACAGCCGACACAGCGGAGGTAGAGAAAGATCGATTATCGGCACCCGCACTTAGTGAGTGTGCTGACCGGAGCAAGAGCATGCCACCTGCTGGAGAAAATGAGTTGTTGGCTAGCTCACATGGACTCAGTCAGTCATGCCCATAAGAGGATACTAGTTAGAGAAGAAGAAGAAGAAGAAGAAGAGGAGGA
>PVLC010027832.1:0-21529 GCA_004027655.1 Graphiurus murinus
TGGGGATTGAACTCAGGGGCATTCTACCTCCGAGCTATACCCCCAGCCCTATTTTTTATTCTTTATTTTGAAACCGAGTCTCACTAAGTTGCGGAGTGCCTCACTAGGTAGCTGAGGCTGGCCGCGAACCCGGATCCTCCGGTCTCAGCCTCCCGAATGCTGGGATTACAAGCGTGCGCCACCACGCCCGGCTTCTGTTGAGGTTCTTGATAGCTTCCTTTGCTGCACAGAAGCTCTTCAGTTTAATGAAATCCCATATATTGATCTTCCTTTGAGTTGCTTGTGTTTTGGGGGTCTTGTTGAGAAAGTTTTTACCTATGCCTATGTGTTGAAGTGTTGGGCCTATGCCCTCTTCAAATAGCTGCAATGTCTCTGGTCTGACTTCCAGGTCCTTGATCCACCTTGAGTTGACTCTTGTGCAGGGTGAGAAAGTGGGGTTTATTTCCATTTTCCTACATATGGTTAACCAGTTTTGCCAACACCATTTGTTAAAGAGGCTATCTTTTTTCCAGTGTATGTTTTTGGCTCCTTTGTAAAAAATCAGTTGACTAAGGATGTGGGTCTGTTTCTGAAACTTCTATTCTGCTCCATTGGTCTATGTGTCTGTTTTTGTGTCAGTACCATGCTGTTCTTATTACTGTGGCTTTGTAGTAGAGTTTGAAGTCAGGTATTGTGATACCTCCTGCATGGTTCTTGTTGCTAAGAACTACTTTGGCTTTCCTGGGCTTTTTGTTGTTCCAGATGAATTTAAGGGCTGATTTTTCTATGTCTGTAAGGAGTGACCTTTGTAATTTCATGGGTATCGCATTAAATCTGTAGACCATTTTTGCGAGGATGGCTATTTTGATGATATTTATTCTGCCTATCCAAGAGCATGGTAGATCTTTCTATCTTCTAAGGTCTTCATCAATTTCGCTTTCCAACTTTTTATATTTTTTCTTATAGAGGTCTTTTACCTCTTTGGTTAGGTTTATCCTTAAGTATTTTATTTTTGGGGTGCTATTATGAGTGGAATTGTTTTCTGGATTTCTTTTTCAGTGGATTTATGGTTGGCATACAGGAAAGCTTCTGATTTTTTTGAAGATTGATTTTGTATCCAGACACTTTGCTGAATTTGTTCATCAGTTGTATTAGTTTTTTTGTTGAGTTTGTTGGGTCTTCTAAGTATAGGATCATGTCATCTGCAAAAAGGGATAGTTTTAGTTCTTCTTTCCCTATTTTTACCCCTTTGATTTCCTTCTCTTTCCTTATTGCTCTGGCTAGAGTCTCAAGTACTATGTTGAACAGAAGAGGTGATAATGGACATCCTTGTCTTGTTCCTGTTTTTAGTGGGAACTCTTGCAGTTTTTCTCCATTTAATATGATATTGGCTGTGGGCCTATTGTATATTGCCTCTATGATTTTGAGGTATGTTGCTTCTATTCCGATTCTCTGCAGTGCTTTTAGCATGAATGGATGTTGGATCTTGTCAAATGCTTTTTCAGCATCAATTGAAATGATCATGTGATTTTTGTCTTTGAGTCTGTTTATGTGGTGAATTACGTGTATTGTTTTTCGTATGTTGAACCAGCCTTGCATCCCTGGGATGAACCCGACTTGGTCATGGTGTATAATTTTCTTGGTGTGGTTTTGAATGCGCATTGCTAGTATTTTGTTTAGCAGTTTTGCATCTAAATTCATCAATGATATAGGCCTATAGTTTTCTTTTCTTGAGCTGTCTTTATTTGGTTTTGGTATCAGTGTGATGTTGGCTTCATAGAATGAGTTTGGGAGGGTCCCGTTTCTTTCTATTTCATGGAATAGCTTGAGGAGTATTGGGATTAGCTCTTCTATAAATGTTTTATAAAATTCACTTGGAAAAACCATCTGGCCCTGGACATTTGTTTGATGGTAAACTCTTTATTTCTGTTTCTATTTCTTTGATTGTTATTGGTCTATTTAAGTTTTCTATATCTTCGTTACTCAAATTATGACGGTTTTATATATATATATATATATATATATATATATATATATATATATATATATATATATATATATATATATATATATATATATAAATTTGTTAATTTTTTCTAGATTTTCCATTTTGTTGGAGTATAGTTTTTCAAGATAGTTTCTGATGATCATCTGTATTTCCACACTGTCAGTGGTAATATCACCTTTTTCATCTCTTATTTTGGTAATTTGGGTTGATTCTCTCTTTCTTTTGGTTAGGTTGGCCAATGGTTTATCTATCTTTTTTATTTTTTCAAGAAACCAGCTTTTGGTTTTCTTGATTTTATGTATTTTTTATTCTCTATTTCATTAATTTCTGTTCTGGTTTTCATAATTTCCTGTCTTCTACTGGCTTTGGGGTTAGACTGTTCTTGTTTTTCAAGGCTTTGAGCTGTGTCATTAGGTTATTTATTTGGTGATTTTCTGTTTTTCTTTTTCTTTCTTTTTTTTTTTTTTTTTTTTGCGGTACTGGGGATTGAACTCAGGGGCATTCTAACTCCGAGCTATATCCCCAGCCCTATTTTTTATTCTTTATTTTGAGACTGAGTCTCACTAAGTTGGGGAATGCCTCACTAGATAGCTGAGGCTGGCCGCAAACCCGGATCCTCCGATCTCAGCCTCCCAAATGCTGGGATTACAAGCGTGCGCCACCACACCCGGCTTTTCTGTTTTTCTTATGTGGGCACTCAGTGCTATAAATTTTCCTCTTATTACTGCCTTCAATGTGTCCCAGAAGTTTTGATATGTGTGTCTCTGTTTTCATTGGTTTCTAGGAATTTTTAAATTTCTCCCCTTACTTCTGTGATCCATTCCTCATTCAGCAGTGTGGTATTCAGTCTCCATGTGTTTACTTGGTTCTCTGGGTCTTCTTAGAGTTGATTTCCAGTTTCACTCTATTGTGGTCTGAAAAGATGCAGGGAATTATGTTACATTTTTTAATTTGCCAGTGCTCTCTTTGTGGCCCAGAATGTGGTCTATTTTGGATAAGGTTCCATGGGCTGCTGAGAAAAATGTGAATTCAGCTGTAGTTGGGTAAAATATCCTGTATGTGTCTAATAGGTCCATTTGATTTATGGTATTCTTTAGGCCTGAGGCGTCCCTACTGATCTTTTATTTAGAAGAATGATCTAGAGATGTAAGAGGAGTATTGAAGTCTCCTAGTATTAGTGTATTGGGATCTATGTGTGTCTTTATATCATGCAAAGTTTGTTTTATGAAAGTGGCTGCACCTATGTTTGGGGCATAGATGTTGATAAGTGTTATTTCCTCTTGCTGGATTGTTCCTTTTACTAGTAAAAAATGACCCGGTTTGTCTCTTTTGATAAGCTTAGGCTTGAAATCTAATTTTTCTAATATCATAGTTGCTATTCCTGCTTGTCTTTGAGTTCCATTGGCATGGATTATCTTACTATAGCCCCTCACCTTTAGTTTATGGGAATCTTTGCTTGTAAGGTATGTTTCTTGTAGGCAGCATATAGATGGATTCTGGGTTTTAATCCATTTTGCCACCTTGTACCTCTTTATTGGGGAGTTGAGACCATTTATATTCTGTGTTATTATTGAGAGATGATTTTTAATTCCTCATATTTTGAGTTTTGACTTCTATTTTCAGTAGTGTTTGTTCTTCTTTTCTTAGTTGTTTGCTTCTTGGAATATATTGTTTCTCTGGTTCTGAAGTTTACTTGTTAGTTCTTCTTTGTAGTTAATCTGTTTGAGTATTTTCTCTAGTGCTGGTTTGGAAGACATAATTTCTTCCAGTTTCTGTTTGTCATGGAAGGTTTTTTATATCCCTGTCAATTGGAATATGTTACTCCAGCCTCTCCTGGCTTTCATGACTTGGTTTGGGAGGTCTGGAGTGATTCTAATTGGTTTGCCTCTAAATGTCACTTGGCCTTTTACTTTTCTTGCCTTTAGAATTCTCTTTAGCCTTTTTATTAGTCAGGTTGATTATTATGTGACGTGGTGAACCTCTTCTTTGGTCTTGTCTAAAGGGGGTTCTATATGTTTCCTGTACCTGTGTGTCAACTTCTCTTTCTATGTTTGGAAAATTCTCTGATATTACGTCTTTGAAAAGGATGTTTATTCCATTAGTTTCAACTTCTAATCCCTCTTCTATGCCTATTATTCTTAGGTTAGCTCTCTTAAAATTGGCCCCGATCTCATCGATGTCAGATTCATACTGTAGAGTTTTTTTTCTAAATTATGTACTATGGATTCATTTTGGGAATGGTCATCTTCTAAGAGTAATATTCTATTTTCCATGTGGTCTAATCTACTGTTTATGGTTTGTATTGGTGCCTTCACTTCAATTATTGCATCTTTCACATCATTCACTTCCCTCAAGGCTTCTGTATGATTCCTTTTCAGGGTGTTAGATGCTTTATTTGTTCCTTTATTTCTTTCCAGCTCTCTCTGCATTCTTTCTGGACGTTTTGTATCATTTCTACTATTAAAGATTTGTTCTTCTAGTAATCTCTGCCATTCAGTGTTGTTGAGTTCTTTTATTGTGGGATTGTGTTGACTCATTGTTTCTTTGCTATTTTTCCTTCCCATGGTTTCCCTGTTCTTAAATTTAATTTATATCTTTGCTGCTCTTGCAAACTTTCTTGATTTTATAGGTTTCTTATTTTTATTTTCTCTCTGTGAATGGTATCTTGTACTGAGTTGCAATTACTCTGGGACTTCTGCCCACTCTATTGGAGCCTTTGGTGGGTTTCAGGTGTTGACTTCTAAGGTCTATCAAAAGCTAGCAAAGCAACCAATCTTCCAAATAAACAGATAAATTAAAGCACTGCAAAATGAAAACAGAGTAAAAACAAATCAAAAGAAAAATTGCAAAAAACAAACAACAACAAGGAACAAAATAAAAAAAACCTGCAAGGTTGTAAGATCAGACCTGATTTGCCCTCTGCAGACCTTTTGGGTAGATCCCTGCTGCTGTGGGTGGCTGGCAAAATGGTGGCCACCACTACTGTGCACACGCTGGCTCCTTTGTTCTCCCTGGTTTGCTTTCTGGGTTCTGATCAGCTGCTTTTGTTGCTTTGTTCACTTTTCTCCTGTTTTTCTTTTCTTTCCTTCCATTAATAAACTGCTTTTGTGGCAGTTTTGATTCAAATTCTGCAGTGCAGTTGATCACTGCTCTGGCCCTGGAGGGAGAGGTGAGCTGGGGTGGCCCCGTGCGGGCTTTTGTTGGTCATATCACACATTCTGGTCACTGTCGATGGTGCGGGGATACACCACTTGGTTAGGATGTGGAGTTCTGGAGTTGCTTGCTTCACTTCTGGTTGTTGGGAATGCAGAAGGTCCTTAAATATCTCGGTGTTAGTAGACTCCGAGCAGCTGGCTCAATGGCGGCCACTGCTCCGTGGCGTGGCATGGCACTGCTGCCAGGCAGACGGGCTCCTTTGCTCTCCCTGGACGGCTTTCTGGGTTCTGTTCAGCTGTACTTCAGTTTTCATAACTTTGTTCACTTTTTTGTTGCTTTTTTTCTTCTGTCAATAAGCTGCTTTTATGGCAGATTTGATTCCAGCTCACAGAGCCTGAGGAGAGGTGTTTCACTCCTCAATTTACATTTTATACATAAACATGTGGGGAATGTACAAAGTTCTGTTGGAGCACAGCAGAGACGAAGTCAGGAATGTTTTACAGAGAGAATAAAGGGTACTTAGCAGTACATCTATTGGGGAAGTGAGGGAACCAAGCCCACATTTGGCAGAAATAGACTTGTACAAAGGCACAAGTGACATTGCAACACATTTTTGAAACACCAAGAAGGTTGATGAGTCTTCCTTGGTGAGAATGGCCCACTTGAATATTTACAGATGAACTTACATGAGATCTGGAATTTTCTCCAAAATACTCTAGATAAACAAAAGTGTGCAGGGTGGGGAGGAGAAAAGGGGTCAGATTAAATAATAATAGCAGAAATTAGGTAATTTGGAAGCAGGAGGATAGGTATAGGGGAATTAATTTTAACATTCCTTTTACCTTTGTGGGCATCTGAATTTCTCCATATAAAAAAAACAAATTTTGTAAAGAAAAAAAGAAGCAGTTTGGTGGAGTGGGGACAAAGTAAAGATGGAAGAGAATGTTCAAAGGTGAGTTTGAATTGGGGGGCAGGATAAGGGTGGGGAAGAGAGAGTGGACTATGAAAGGTCCTTAAATACCAGGCTAAGGAGTTGGGACTGTATTCAGTTGGTGATAGGGAAATATTGAAAAGTTTTACTCATGGGCTTGATTAGTTATTTGTGTATTGAAAAGAGACCATTTGCTCTGTATAGCAGAATGGATGGTGAAGAATAAAGTGAAGAACGGGAGGAAGCAGATGCAGGGATGATGTTCCTGGGCAGCTGAGGAAACAGATCTGAATCACACACTCAGAATTTTCCTCTGAGTTCAGTGGGAAGCCATGGGAAGGTTTCGGGCAGAAAGACCTGATCTATCTTTATGATCATAAAAGATGAATAGATGGTGGTACCAATTACTATGGTAGGACCCATAGGAAGAAAAGGGAGTGTCTACCCTGTGGAAGGAAATGGCAGATGGCAAACATTTTCCAGAGGGAATATCTTTCTCGAGCTTTAAACAAATTTTACTGGATTTGGTCATGCATAGAGATTACAGAAAAATATAATTACACCGTGAGGACTCTAGTTCCCACAACCATGTTTAATAGTAATATATTATTTACTACTCTGTTGTATAAAAAAATTAATTATAAAAAATGTGGAAGTGTAGCAGCCCTCTAGGCGAAGATCTTTGTTTTACTAAGGCCCAATGAGAAGAGATGATTTACACAGTTATAGTTTGTAGGAGACCAACACTAAAAAGCCACGTCTCTATTACCAACTTTATATATTTTTATATTGGTGCATTGTAATCATACATCTTTGTTAGGTACATACTGGTAGAGGCATACTTGCACACATCATTTAACCCTTCCCGAATTCTTGCCTCATTCCCTCTCCCCTCCCTCCTTCTCATCTTTGGTTTAGTGATTGACTTTGATATGATTGTGAAAGTACATCATGTGCAATTAGGGTGTTTCCCTCTTTCCCTCTCCCTCTCCCATCATCTTCAGTTAGGTCATCTTCTTTGCTCATCAAAGGTTTCTACTTCGTCATCTAGAGTGCCTCTTATGACTCACATTCTGCCTAGCTTCTGCATATTAAGGAGAGGATCCAATTTTTTTACTTTTTGTGACTGACTAATCTCACTTAGCATAAGATTTTCCAGTTCCATCCATTTCTCTGCAAATGACATGATTTTGTTCTTTCTGGTGAAGTAAATTGTGTACATATCCCATAGTTTTGTAATCCATTCATCTGTTGATAGACATCTTGGCTGGTGCAATAGTTTGGCAATTGTGAATTGTGCGGCTATAAACATAGATACACATGCATTCATCTTGTAGTTTGGTTTCCATTCTTTTGGGTAGATATTCAGAAGTGATATTGCTGCATCATATAGTAGGTTCATTCCCATTCATCTGAGGATCTTCCATACTGTTTTCCAAAGTGGTTGCACTAATCTGCAAATCCCACCAACAATGTATTAGGGTTTCCACTTCTCTACACCCTCACCAGCATTTGTTGTTGTTTGTGTTTTTAATGACTGCCATTCTAATTGGGGTTAGGTGAAATCTCAAGGTAGTTTTGATTTGCATCTCTCTGATTGCTAATGATGTGGAACATTTCCTCATATATTTATTGGCCATTTGTATTTCTTCTTTTGTGAAGTGTCTATTTAGATCCTTTTCCCATTTTTTGATTGGGTTATTTGTTTTCTAAGTGATGAGTTTCTTGAATTCTCTGTATATTCTAGATATTAGTCTTCTATCAGAAGAGTATTTGGAGCCGGGCGTGGTGGCGCACGCTTGTAATCCCAGCATTCAAGAGGCTGAGACCGGAGGATCCGGGTTCGCGGCCAGCCTCAGCTACCTAGTGAGGCCCTCCGCAACTTAGTGAGACTCGGTTTCAAAATAAAGAATAAAAAATAGGGCTGGGGGTATAGCTCGGAGGTAGAATGTCCCTGAGTTCAATCCCTAGTACCGCAAAAAAAAAAAAAAAAAAAAAAAAAGAAGAGTAGTTGGCAAAATTTTTCTACCATTCTGTTGACTCTCTGTTAAGGTTATTTTTTATTTATTTATTTATTTTTTAATTTTTAAAAATTTATTTATATTTTCAGCATGGATTTTTTATACATTTCTTGAGTACAACAGGGTTACATAGACATTTATGAGATATCAATCATTGTCAGATCACAAACAGCACCACTTCTTCATTTTACATGGATAGCCCACATTCTTAACATAGCCTGGTAAAGCAATCTTTCTAGAGTCATAAAACCATACTCCTTTAGGGTCATATATTTACTTTCTAAGAAGTAGAAGGGTCTTTCATCTATGCATCCTAGGGGAAATCTCCAGACTTCGAGACGCCAATGTAGCCATAGCAGAAGAGTCAGTATAATTGCTCATATATGCAGATATCAACTGCCAGGGGGCATAGGGCCCAGCTGGGCTCCCCACACCTCCCCTGTTTTTATTTTAAAATGCACGAAGGACTTCTGTTAAGGTTCTTGACAGTTTTCTTTGCTGCACAAAAGCTCTTCAGTTTAATACAATCCCACGTATTGATTCTCTTTTTTTAAAATTCTTGTGCCTTTGGGGTCTTGTTGAGAAAATTTTTAGTTGTGCTTAGGTGTTTAAGTGTTGGGCCTATGCCCTTTTCAAGTAGTTGCAAGGTCTCTGGTCTGATTTCCAGGTCTTTGATCCATCTTGAATTGACTCTTGTGCAGGATGGGAAAGTGGGATTTATTTCCATTTTCCTGCATATGGGTAACCAGTTTTGACAACACCATTTGTTGAAGAGGTTATTTTTTTCCAATGTATGTTTTTAGACCCTTTGTCAAAGATCAATTGGCTGTAAGTGTGCTGATTTGCTTCTGAGTCTTCTATTCTGCTCCATTGGTCTATGTGCCTGTTTTGTGCCAATACCATGCTGTTTTTATTACTGTGGCTTTGTAGTAGAGTTTGAAGTCAGGTATTGTGATGCCTCCTGCATGGTTCTTGTTGCTAAGAACTACTTTGGCTATTCTGGGCTTTTTGTTGTTCCAAATGAATTTAAGGACTGATTTTTCTATGTCTGTGAGGAATGATCTTGGTAATCTAATGTGTATTATATTGAATCTATAGCTCACTTTTGGGAGAATGGCCATTTTGATGATATTTATTGTACCTATCCAAGATCATGGAAGATCTTTCCATCTTCTAAGGTCTTTTTTGATTTCTTTTCTCAACCCTTTATAGTTTTCCTTATACAAGTCTTTTATCTCCTTGATTAGGTGTATTACTAAGTATTTTATTTTTTTGGGTTGCTATTGTGAGTGGAATTGTATTCTATATTTCTTTTTCAGCAGATTTGTGGTTGGCATACAGGAAAGCTTCTGATTTTTTAAGATTGATTTTGTATCCAGACATTTTGCTGAATTTGTTGATCAGTTCTATAAGCCTTTTGGTTGAGATTGTTGGGTCTTTTAAGTGTAATATCATATCATCTGCAAATAGGAATAGTTTTAGTTCTTCTTTTCCTATTTGTAGCCTTTGGTTTCCTTCTCTTGCTTTATTGCTCTGGCTAGAGGTTCAAGTACTATATTGAACAGAAGTGGTGATAATGGACATTCTTGTCTTGTTCCTGTTTTTAGTGGGAATTCTTGCAGTTTTCCCCCATTTAATATGATGTTGGCTGTGGGCCTGTTGTATATTGACTTTATGATGTTGAGGTATGTTCCTTCTATTCTGATTCTCTTCAGTGCTTTTAGCTTGAATGAGTGTTGGATTTTATCAAAGGCTTTTTCTTAGCATCAATTGAGATGATCATGTGATTTTTGTCTTTGTTTCCGTTTATGTGGTGAATTACATGGATTGTTTTTCTTTTTCTTTTTTTTTTTTTGTGGTACTGGTGATTGAACCCAGGGACATTGTACATCGGAGCTATACCCTCAGCCCTATTTTTATTCTTTATTTTGAAACTGGGTCTCACTAAATTGCAGAGTGCTTTACTAGGTAGCTGAGGCTGGCCGTGAACCCGGATCCTCCAGTCTCCACCTCCCAAATGCTGGGATTACAAGTGTGAGCCACCACACCCGGTATTGGATTGTTTTTCATATGTTGAACCAGCTTTACATCCCTGGGATGAACCCGACTTGGTCATGGTGTATAATTTTCTTGATGTGCTTTTGAATGTGCATTGCTAGTATTTTGTTTAGCAGTTTTGCACCTAAGTTCATCAACCATACAGGCCTATAGTTTTCTTGAGCTGTCTTCATTTGGCTTTGGTATTAATGTGATGTTGGCTTCATAGAATGTATTTAAGGAAGTCCCATTTCTTTTTGCTATTTCATGGAATAGATTAAGGAGTATTGGGATTAACTTTTCTATAAATGTTTTATAAGATTCACTTGGAAAACCATCTGGTCCAGGGCTTTTGTTTGATGGTAAGCTATTGTTGCTTCTATCTCTTTGATTGCTATTGATGTTAAGTTTTCTATATCATTTTGACTGAATTTAGGAAGGTCATATATGTCTAGAAATTTGTCAATTTCTTCTAGATTTTCCATTTTGTTGGACTATAGTTTGTGTATGTGTGTGTGTGTGTGTGTGTGTGTGTGTGTGTGTGTATCTGGGGGTTGAACCCAGGTGCATTTTACCTCAGAGCTATGCTTACACCCCCAGCCATATTTTTTATTACTTATTTTGAAACAGGGTCTCATTAAGTTGTGGAGGGCCTCACTAAGTAGCTGAGGCTGGCAGCAAACCTGAGATCCTCCTGTCTCAGTCTCCTAAGTACTAGGATTACAAGCGTGTGCCACCACGCCCGGCAGAGTTTTTCAAAGTAGTTTCTGATGATCCTCTGGATTTCCATACTATTGGTGGTAATATCACCTTTTTAATTATTTTAATAATTTGAGTTGATTCTCTTTCTTTCTTTTTTTTTTTTGTGGTACTGAGGATTGAACTCAGGGGCATTCTACCTCCGAGCTGCACCCCCAGCCCTATTTTTTTATTCTTTATTTTGAAACAGGGTCTCCCTAAGTTGCAGAGTGCCTCACTAGCTACCTAGCTGAGGCTGGCCTCAAACCCGGATCCTCCTGTCTCAGCCTCCCAAATGCTGGGATTACAAGCGTGCACCACCACGCCTGGCTGATTCTCTCTTTCTTTTGGTTAGGTTGGCTAGTGGTTTATCTATATTGTTTATTTTTTCAAAAAACAGCTTTTCCTTTTGCTGATTTTCTATATATTTTTAATTCTATGCCTCATTGATTTCTGCTCTGATTTTTAATAATTTCCTGTCTTCTACTGGCTTTGAGGTTAGACTGTTTTTCAAGGGCTTTGAGGTATGTCATTAGGTTATTGATTTGGTGATTTTCTGTTTTTCTTATGTGAGCACTCTGTGCTATGGATTTTCCTCTTAATACTGCCTTCAAGGTATTTCAGAGATTTTGATATATTGTGCCTCTATTTTTGTTTGTTTATAGGAACTTCTTAATTTCTCCCCTTATTTATTCTGTGGCTCGTTTATCATTCAACATTGTGGTGTTCAGTCTCCATGTGTTTATGTAGTTACCCTGGGTCTTCTTATAGCTCATTTCTAGTTTCATTCCATTGTGGTCTGAAAAGATGCAGGGGATTATGCCACATTTTTTGAATTTTCTTGTGCTCACATTGTGGCCCAGGATGTGATCTATTTTGGAGAAGATTCTGTGAGTAGCTGAGAAAAAGGTGAATTCAGCTGTAGTTGGGTGGAATATTCTGAATAGGTCGATTTGTTTTATGGTGTTCATTACGTCTGAGGCATCTTTACTCATCTTTGTCTAGAAGATCAGTCTTGTAATGTGAGAGGAGTATTAAAGTCTCCCAGTAGTATTTTGCCGGGATCTATGTGTGACTTTATGTCATGAAAAGTTTGTTTTATGAAAGTGGCTGCACCTATGTTTGGGGCATAAATATTGACTATTTTTATTTCCTCTTACTGAATTGTTCCTTTAACCAGTAAAAAATGACCTGTTTTGCCTCTTCTGATAAGCTTAGGCTTGAAGTCTAATTTGTCTGATATCATAGTTGCTACTCCTGCTTGTCTTCGAGTTCCATTGGCATGGATTACCTTGCTCCAGCCCTTCACCTTTAGTTTGTGAATATCTTTACTTGTGAGGTGTGTTTCGTGCAGGCAGTATATAGATTCTGAATTATGAGTTTTAATCCATTTTGCCACCTTGTGTCTTTTTATTGGGGAGTTGAGGCCATTTATATTCAGTGTGATTACTGAGAGATGATTTTTAATTCCTAACATTTTGAGTTTTGACTTCTGTTTGAGGTAGTGTTTGTTCTTCTTTGCTCAGTTGTTTGCCTCCTAGAAATTATTGTTTCTCTAGTTCTGACATTTCCTTGTTAGTTCTTCTTTGTAGTTAATCTCTTGGAGTATTTTCTCTAGTGCTGGTTTGGAAGACATACATTCTTTCGGTTTCTGTTTGCCATGGAAGGTTTTTATTTCCCTGTCAATTTTGAGAAATAGTTTTTCTGGGTAAGAGAATCTTGGATGCAAGTTATTTTCTTGCAGAGTTTGGAATATGTTGCTCCAGACCCTCCTGACTTTCATGACTTGGTTTGGGAGGTCTGGAGTGATTTTAATTGGTTTGTCTGAAAATGTCACTTGGTCTTTTACTCTGATCACCTTTAAGATTCTCTCCTTTGTCTATACATTAGTCAATTTGATTATTATGTGGCATGGTGAACCTTTTCTTTGGTCTTGTCTAAAGGGGGTTCTATATGTTTCCTGTA
Organism: Graphiurus murinus; assembly: GCA_004027655.1. Lineage (NCBI taxonomy): Eukaryota > Metazoa > Chordata > Mammalia > Rodentia > Gliridae > Graphiurus > Graphiurus murinus. The sequence continues at coordinate 12,836 of PVLC010027832.1, forward strand.
CCTGTGTTGAATTCTCTATGATTAGAAAATTTTCATATTACTTCTTTGAAAAGATGGTTGATTCCATTGGTTTCAACTTGTAATCTCTCTTCTATGTGTATTATTCTTAGGTTAGCTCTTTTAAAATTGGTCCAGATCTCCTCAATGTCCAATTCATGCTCTCAATTTGTTTTTCTAAATTATATACTATGCATTCATTTTTGGATTGGTCATCTTATAAGAGTGATATTCTATTTTCCATGTGGTCTAATCTATTGTTTATAGTTTGTTTTGATGCCTTCACTTCAATTATTGCATCTTTCACATCATTCACTTCCCTCAAGGCTTCTCTGATTCCTGTTCAGGGTGTCAGATCCTTGTCTATTTGTTCCTTTATTTCTTTTCGGCTCTCTCTGAATTCTTTTTGGTAATCCTGTATCATTTTTACTATTGAAGATCTGAAATAAGCTGGGCGTGGTGGCGCATGCTTGTAATCCCAGCATTTGGGAGGCTGAGACCGGAGGATCCAGGTTCGTGGCCAGCCTCAGCTACCTAGCGAGGCACTCCCCAACTTAGTGAGACCCTGTTTCAAAATAAAGAATAAAAAAATCAGCCTGGGGGTATAGCTCGGAGGTAGAATGCCCCTGAGTTCAATCCCCAGTACCACACACACAAAAAAAATCTGAATTGTTCTGATAATCTCTGCAGTTCTGTCTTGGTGAGTTCTGTTATTGTGCAATTGTAGTTGCTCATTGTTTCTTTTCTATTTTTCCTTCCCATGATTTCCGTGTTCTTAAGTTTATATGTTTGCTGCTTTTTGCAGCTTTCTATCAATCTATAGTTTCTTCTGTTTTCTCTCTGTGTATAGTATCTTGTACTGAGTTGTGGTTACGCTGGGGCTCCTTCTGCCCACTGCAATGTTTGACATTGATGGATTTCAGGTTTTGAAGTCCAGGGTATTTGTCTCAGTGGTGTGAGGAGAATAGCTTGTGCCCTCTACATTTTAAGTCCCAATGTGGGATGTGTTGATCTATTTCATCTATCAGCTGTGAAGTCCTTTCTGGTGGTTCACCTCTCTGTTCCAATCTCAGCAGTAGGGATGTAGAGGTTTCAGTTGGTATATACAAGGGCAAGTTGTGTTGTATTCAGTGGTGAAGTTTGGTTGAGGGGGGAGAAGCCGCAGTGATGAGTGTAAGAGTAGGGTACAGTAAAGGAAATGATTGAGTATAATGATAGTATGAGTGTGGTAAGGTAAAATATGGTAGAGATTAGAGACAGGGAATATGTGGGGGGATTATAGTAGCCAATGTGGAGTATTTAGGTGTAGTGATATTAAATGGACCTAACATAAGACAAAGAGAAAAATGAAAAGAGAAAAAAAGAGTGTTGAAGGGAAGAATATAGATAGGAAAGAGAGGGGGGAAGCTTGTAAAAGGGATGGGGAAGAGAGCAGACAAACAAACATAAAATAACAAAAGAACCCAAAAAATAAAATAAAGCAATATAAAATAAAAACAGACTAAAAGAAAAAAAAAACCACTGCTGCAAGTATGTATACAAGTATGGAGCCAACTTGGCCTCTACATTCCTCTTGGATCTGCCAGGATATTTTTCAGGTGTTTAATATCTACTCACTCTAGTATATTTTTGAGCATGTTACAAGAATTCTTATTTCTCAGTAACCTATAGTGGTGATGACATTTTGTGGACACATTCATGGATTGCCTGCAGTGGTTAGGACCTTGATCTGATGTCTCTCTCTGTCAGTGCAGGCACTGAGTTCTGCTGGTGCCTCTCCCGCTGCAAGCTTGAGTCTCTGAGCTCTCCACAGGTCTAGTCCCTGTGCCACTCTCTGTCTGTGCAGGCTGTGGGTGTTCCTGGGTCTGGATGCAGTGTAAGTCCAGGGTTCTGCATCTCTCTCTCACTTCCTATGAAGGCGGTAGGTGTCCAGTCTAATCATGGGACATTCTCCAAGGTCACTGTAATGTCTCTGCACCCTGTGTGCTCTGGGCCCCTCCTATGCTTCTGCTCCTATCCAATCACTACAGGGGTGGGCTATGGAGTTTCAACCCTTGAGGGTCTATCATTTACCATAGGAGTCCCTGCGAATGTACTGTTACCTTGCAATTATGAGATGCTCTGGCTCTGAAGGGAGAGGTAAGCTGTGGTGTCACTACCGCAGGTTCAAGCCAGATGTCCTGGGATTTGGGTCTCCATCGAAAAGTGGGAATATGCTGCTGGATTAGGATGTGGTGTTCTGTAGTCACTTATTCTACATCTGGTCGCTAGGTTTGCAGGAGGTTGTTAGATGTTGCAGTGTTTGTTAGTAGTCCCTGCACTGAGTGAGTGGGTTAATGGCATGGCTGGCTGCTGGCTCCGCCCCAACATGCTCAGGGTTCTTTGTTATTCACTGGGCTTCTTTCTGGGTTTTGTTCAGTCTCAGTTCACTTTTTCCTTACTTTGTTCAATTTTTTTGCTGCTATTTTTCTTCTCTCCAGAAGCTGCTTTTACGGCAGTTTTGATTTGAGTCTTACAGCACCTGAGATGAGCTGTTTCTCTCAGATGCCATCTTGCTAATCTCCCCAGATTTATATTCTTTATGCCGTACAAGCTCCATTCTATCTCAACCATAGACACAAAGTCGACTGTGCACTTATTACTGAGGAATTGTTCCTAAGGCACCCAGAACAATATTTCTTCGCCTAAAGCTGTCAAGTCAATATTGCCCAATGACCCAGATTCTGCAGTCATTGTGACTCCTTGCAACACAGAGCCCTGAGACTCAGTTTAGTCATTGGCTGGGATACTTCTCAAGACGAGTTAGGCCAGTAAAGTCTGATTTGTTTTCTTTTGTTCATGTCAGAAAGTGATGGAAAGACAGAAGAAGCACCAAATCACTTCTGGCCCACAAGCTCCAGCAGGGTTTTGAGTTACTTTCTGTGCAACAGTTGAGCCTAAATTGACTTGATGTGGATACAGAAGTTTCTCTCTGGAAACATATTGAGCTTATTAGAAGCTCTCCCAGGGTAGGACAACAGTTTGGATTATGTAGCAAAACATTTCAAACCAAGTAGGATGTGCTAATGGTTTATATAAACATGACGATTAGATAAAAAGGGCTTTTGGAGTTATGCTTGAAGACACTAATTATATTCACATCAACAAGTCAACAGATTGGTCTCATGTGGACTCAAGCACTTAGGAGATGCTTCTTTTGTTTTGATACCATTAATTAAATTCACACAGTTTGCTGATATTGAATGGTTACCTTAAAACACAGACTGCAAGAATTGAAGCTTTGAACAGCACTTCTGAGTACATTTCTACGAAGTTCAGTAAATGAGAACAGTTTTTCCTTTCAAGAGCTAATTGCCCAGAATTTCAAAATTTCATAGCAGAGAGTGAACAGTTGATTCTTTCTCAACAAATTCAATCCAAATGATGCATGCTTTTACTTAACTGCTACAGGCTTAACTGCAGTGTTCAATTATTCTCAATGAAGAGGCAATAAAGTGTTTCAGTAAATAAGTCTCAGAGGAAAACACACAAATATTCCCAGTAGCTGCTATCAGGGTCACTATTTGGAAGCTAAAGGCACATGAAAAAGAATTTTGACCTGCCATGGCCAGTATTTTTCTGAATTAGGAGTTTATATATATCTAGAGTTGTTAAAGAAATACTTCAAATAGAAAATGAGGAAACCCTATAGGGATACTTCATTTGAAAATTAAATATCTGTGACCTTGTCTTGTCAAGAAAACTGGATTTTGCTCTGTTATTATGTTGTTTCTACTTTTGACTTCTTCAGAATGGAAATCTAGGGAGAAAAAGCACACATGTGCAGGCTTCAAGATGCCCTGGCAACAACAGGAGCTACTTGCCAAAATGGAGGAATTCCTATCCCAAAACTCCTTTTCCTTGTCAGCTCTCTGAATTGGGAGCCACAAATGGCCAAAAGGATTTGCTCCTTTTGTTCAGGTTGATAGAGTAATCCTACTTGAGAATACAAGGATGGAGAATTAAAGTTGCTCTGACAGATAATGATCTAGTGGTGATTATGTGCAAAGCCCTGCCCTTGGTGCTAGACTGGGAGTCAGGCAGGTAGTAGAGGTGAAGGGATAAAAAAGAGATAAGTATGAGATGACCTCTGCTCTCTCCCGTAATTGCTAATGTTTATTGAATGCATCCTTATGCAGCAGGAACTAAGAACTTAAAAAGCAATTATTGAATTCAGTGATTCTCTAAGTAGGTACTATTTGTATTCCCATTATACACATGAGGAGACTGAAGTGCAGGCATCCAGTAACTGCTGCTCCTTCTCATTCTCTTTCAGTGCCACATCTCCCTGAGCATCTCACTTTGGAGTGCTTCACACTTGGTCTTTGGTCCTCTTCTTGGTCTACACTCTCCCCCTTGGTGATTTAATTTACTTCTCTGGCTTTAGATACCACCCAGATGTTTAACAGACATGTCAGACTTAATGAGTGCTCAATTGAGTTCATGATTTTCCACATGACTCCAAAATGCTCCTTCCCTTGCCTCCTGATTTAAATTGGTAGGGGTTCAATTAATTCAATTCTTCTTGTTCTTAAGCCAAATGTATTTTTCTCACATCTTTAAGATTTATCCAGAGTCTGACTACTCTCCATCTCCATGACTACTATTTTGGCTTGAGACACTGTCTTCTATTGCTTGAGTTACTACCATAGCTTCTTAATTGGTCTCCCCCCCATTCTCTCTTGGCCCATATTGCTGCCTAATAAACTACCATGAATAAATTACCAGATTAAAAAACATTCATGTATTATCACATGGTTCTCTAAATCAGAAGTCCAGATCAGGGAGCATGAGGGTGCGTTCTCTGCTTAGAGTCTCAGAAGAATCCTGAATGGAAGGTGTCAGCCAGGCTGATCTTTTAGTTGGAAGCATTGGAGAAGAATTCCCTCCCAGGCTTATTGAGGGTGTTGGCAGAATCCAGATGCTCATGGATGTAAGTCCAAGGCCCATTTTCTGGCTGGGAGGCACTCATGAATCCCAAAGGCTATACCATTTCCTTTTCATGTGGTTCTCTCCATGTTTAGAGCCAGCAATGGTATATCAAATACCCTCTATGCTTCAAATTTCTCTAGTGCCCTCTTCTCCACCAGCTGGAGAAAAGCCTTTATTTTGAAAGGGCTCACTGGATGGGATCAGGCTCATACAGACAATCTGCAGATCTTAAGGTCAACTGACTTGAGATTTTAATACCACTTGGAAAATCTCTTCAGAGCTGTTCTGAGGTTAGCATTTGGTTGGAGAAGCAGGAGACAGAAATATTAGGGGGTGGTAAAGGGGCATAGATTCAGAATTATGCCTGCCAGACCTCTCTTCTCCACTCAGTATAAAAATAAGTATTTGCTGTACTTTTTAAAAAAAGAACTTTAATCCATATTCCCTAACTTCAGTTTCCCTCAGATCCCTTATTACTAACATCAAACATGTAAATATATAAATATATCTTACTCATTTTTAAATTTTATTCATGCATCATAATTATATATCATAGTGAAGTTCAAAGTGATAGAAATAGATGCACACAGCACTTGGTGTGTTTCCTTCCAAATCCCACCCTACTCCACCTTCCTCCCTTCATGTACATGTTATTGAGATTGGTAGTGATACCTTCACATATGGACATAACATTATTTTAACTGTTCCATTCCTCAATCCTCCACTTCCCTTCCCTACTTTCCTCCCCATGTGCTTTCACTATTTCACTTGTTTCTCTTCATTAATCAGAAGTGCATTTTATTTTCTATTTTCTCTCTAGCTTCCACATATGAGAAAATATACAACCCTTGACTTTCTCAGACTAGTGAATCTCAGCATTATATTCTCTGTTTCCATCTATTTTCTTGTAAATGACATAATTTTGTTCTTTGTGGCTGAATTAAACTCCATTGTGTGTATATATCACATTTTCTATATCCATTCATCTATTGATGGACACCTAGGTTGGCTCCATATTTGGTTATTGTGAATTGTGCTGCTATAAGCATGGATATGCATGTATCACTATAGTTTTCTGGCATTAATACATTTGGAAAGATACTGAAGGGTAGAATAGCTTGGCTGTATGATGGTTCCATTCCTACTCTTTTGAGGCATCTCCATATTGATTTCCATAATGGTCATATTAAATCTATTTTTTGTTTGTTTTTGTGTTCTTCCTAGAATGTAATTCCCGCAAGGAATTTTATTCATTGATGTATACCTAGCACTTACAATGTCTGGAATAGAGCAGGCACTTAATAACTATTTGTTGAATGAATGAAATAACAAGCTTGCCCAAGGTCATACACAACATTGACAGAGTGGGAATTTGAACACAGAACACATACTGTCTCCCGGGATCTTACAGTCTGATGGTAAAGGTGAGGATATACACAGTTAGGACTATAACACAACATGTTCTAAGGAAAAATGCCATATGGGAGAAACCATGAAATAGTTCTGGAATTTCCAAGCACAGAGGAGTCAACTCTGGCTGTGGTATTACAAATATCCTTATGAGACAGAAGTGGAGAAAAAAAAACAAGGACTCAGTGGAGAAGGCAAAGTGAAAACAGAGGCAGAGATTGGAGTAATGAAGTTGCTGACCAAGGAAAGTCAGGGAATCCCAGAGGCTGGTGCAGATATCCCCTTGGCATTGGCAGAGTGGTCATGGCCCTGTCAACACCTTGATTTTAGACTTATGGCAACCATAACAGTTAGTGAATCAAGTTCTGTGATCTGAAACTACCAAGTCTGTGGTAATTTGTTATGAAAACTATTGAGTGAGACTTGAAAGGTGAGTAGGATTGCTGTGGTTCTGTAATGTACTCTCCCAATCCCCTGTTAGGTTGGAAACACCTGTTACCCTAATTGTTGGACTCTACTGAATGCTAATCTTTAGCTGCTAAAATTAATTTCCTTGCTTCTGGATTCTTGCTGAATATTGATTGAGGATCACCCATAGCTTCTGAAGACTGTAATTCCTTCTCAACATGACTACTTTGACAAAACCATCAAGGAGAGTCTTTAGAATGATTTTAGTAGTGAGGCAGAACATTATATAGACTAATATAACCATGGAAGGTATATCCCATCACCTTTGCTCTATTTTTTGTGTGTGGTACTGGGGATTGAACCCAGGCACATTCTACCTTCGTGTCTTCAAGCTACTTCCCTAGCTCTATTTACTTTTTTTGTGATGCTGGGGATTAAATCCAGGGGCAGTCTACCTCTGAACCACACATCCAACCCTATTTTATATATGTATTTTGAAACAGGGTCTTGCTAGGTTGCTGAGAGTCTCACTAAGTTGCTGAGGCTGATCTTAAACCCGCAATCCTCAGCTTCCCAAATACTGGAATTACAGGCATCAACTTTCAAAGTACTGGAATTACAGGCATCTATTTTATTATTTATTTTGAAACAGGGTCTTTCTAAGTCACTGAGGCTGGTCTTGAACCTGTGATCCTCCTATTTCAGCCTTCCAAGTACTAGAATTACAGGTGTGTGCCACCATGGCTGGCTGCTGTATTCTCTTAATCAGGAACAAGTTATTATACTTGAATCCTAGAATCTGTTTGTCATAATTCTATAAAGGCTTGTTCCAGGTGTCCCATCTGTCTACAAGTGTGATGGGTCATCTTGGGATTGTACCTTTCTGGGAATTTGGCTGAAGACTTGTGACTTTGCTACGGCCCAGTTCATCTCTCTGCTCACCTAACACTAGATGATGGATACTTGATAGGGCTCCCAACCTCTTCAGACTTTGGACTTCAACTTTTGCCCCTTTAGCACTGTCAGAACATTGCTCAAACTCTGAGCCACTTCTGCTATTTTGGAAAAAGCCCCATGAACAAAAGTGATCTAACTAACTATCTGGGTTTTCTGATCCAAAATTGAACTTGGGTGTGATAATTCTACACTCTTTTGTTACTTCCTTGATAATTATAGTGATGTGTTCTTTTAAATATATTGTCAATTCTTAGTTTTCTTTCTGATTTGGTTCATCTGCAATGATGAGAAACAGAATTCAATAGTTTTTTTTTTTTGTTTGTTTGTTTTTGCGGTACTGGGGATGGAACCCAGGGGCATTCTACCTCCAAGCTATACCCCCAGCCCTATTTTTTATTCTTTATTTTGAAACCGAGTCTCACTAAGTTGTGGAGTGCCTCACTAAGCAGCTGAGGCTGGCCGCGAACCCGGATCCTCCGGTCTCAGCCTCCCGAATGCTGGGATTATAAGAGTGCGCCACCATGCCCGACTTCAATAGTTTTACATTTTATCTCTAAAACAAAAATTACAGAAGCAACCTCTCTGTCTCTCTCTCTCATTTCCCAATTGACTAATAATGTTGGACATATTTTCACCTGCTTATAACCATTTGTAAATATTCTTTGGTAAAATATGTATTCAAATATTTTTCCCATTTAAAATGTTTATTTTTATTGGTGCATTGTAATCATATATCTTTGTTAGGTACAAGCTGTTAGATGCATACATGCACATATTTCTCATTTAACCCATCCCCATATCCTGCCCCACTCCCTCCCCCTCCCTCCTTCTCAAGTTCAGTTTAGTGATTGACTTTGATATATTTGTGAAAGTACATCATGTGTATAAGGGTGTTTCCCCCCTCCCATCACCTTTAGTTAAGTCACCTTCTTTGCTCATCTAAGGTTTTTT
>PVLC010027833.1:0-21483 GCA_004027655.1 Graphiurus murinus
ACACACACACACACACACACACTACACACACCACCACTACCACCATATGACCACAAGAGTTGTGCCAGATCACAAACCAAACAGGAAGGACATGACAAGGAGAGGAAGAACTGCTTAGGCTTTCCTAAATTTAGGAATATCTGCCTATACCCAAAGGAGAGGAGAGTAGGAATAATAAATAAGCCATTTTTCATAGGCCTTTCTAGAAAAGGGGAAGACCATTTCCCAACTTTTCTCTTCAGAAGACAGATAAGAATAAATAGTTAGGGATCTTAACTCTACCACAAACCAAAACCTGCTCACTTTGTGAATTTTGAACTGAGCCCAAGTATTACTTTTTTTACTCAACTATAAAACTAAAGTTGCGTTTTAAATACATAAATAAGCCTTAGGGATACAGTTCACACTGAGACCATGTCCATTTATTTTCCATGACTAATGCACTGAAACATAAAAAGTGTTCACCCAACAAAACTGATACTTCTTTTTCTTTCCTTTTTTCTCTTCCTGTCTATCTCTGGTACCATGGAAATGGGAGGATGAAACTGGGATCCACTGGAGAAAGAAATCCACCTTCACCTCACTTCTGGCGAGAGTTTGGTGCAATATAAAAAAGGAAATGAGCCCAAGTGCCCTCAAAGCCCGGGCTAAAATCCCAAACTGGGTTTTATCTGAACTTAAGACCTGAGGTCATCTCCTCAGAGGGCAATGGAGTGACCCAAGCCCAGCCCACAAAGATGTTTTACGATCTCTTTGGGTTGGCTTTCCTCCTCTTCTTTTGCCTAAAAGTCTGCTCTTAGCCTTTGTTGCTCTCCTTGGGTAGCTAGAGCTGTTCTCACGAGCTGTTTTCACTTAAAGTGTCTTATGAACCAGAACCCATTCTTTTGTTGTTCCCCTACAAGAAGAAAGTTATAGAACCTATTTTTTTAAATCAAAGTAATAAACCAAGAAGCCAAAAGCTGGGTTCTAACTCTTACCTATTTTCTTTGACCTAGACCAAGTTTACAGGGCTTCGAAATGTCTGCCTTCTCACTTGGATCTCTCCAGAAGCTTCTACTAGGCACCCCTGCAGTCTGAACACACAAGAGTGACACACAAGGCCACAGATTTTAACTCAATTAGGAATTAATGTTGCATGTGGGCAGCTTGCTAATGAGCAGGAACACTAATACATCCTGGAAATGTTGACATCCTAAACAAAAATGGCTGAAAGCAGGGATTTGTGGAACAGACAGAAGACACATGTACAGACCTGAGGCAATCTCCTCAGAGGGCAATGGAGTGACCCAAGCCCAGCCCACAAAGATGTTTTACGATCTCTTTGGGTTGGCTTTCCTCCTCTTCTTTTGCCTAAAAGTCTGCTCTTAGCCTTTGTTGCTCTCCTTGGATAGCTAGAGCTGTTCTCACGAATTCAAAGAGACTTTGAGGTTGACTCCAAACATGTGTGGAAAGCTTCTTTTGGGAGCTGTGGGCCAGTATGTCCAACTGCCCACCGGGCACTGACATGTGGATAATCTGCAAATGTCCTGAAAGTTGTCTGCTCTCCCTTAAGTCCAAATCTGTTCCTCTTCTTGTAGTCACTCAGGAAAATTTTGAGCTCCAAAGCAAAATTACTCCCAAAGGATTCCTGTGATGTTTTCTTGGACTCAAAATAAACAGATTTCCCACCAGGAGCCCAGAAGGGGCCCATGTTGTATAAATGTGCTTGCTCAGCCCTGGAGCCAGGTGGGCAGGTGTGGAGAAGGGAGGCTGGAGGAGGGGGTGGAAACGGGGGTGATAGGGATTATTTTCCAGAAGACAGGAAGTGGTTCTTTGAAAGGTTGAGAGGCTGATCATACAATCATCTATGGACTTCAAGAGCTTTCAGCATTTATGCTCACTGTAATTATTTGTAAGACCCATCTCATTGCTTAAGGGATACTGAGTGTTACGAAATGTGCATGGAGATTCAGAATTTTCTAGAGAGTGAAAGAACAATTTTCTGGAAGAAAGGGATGTTTGGTCATCTCTGAGTCTTGCCCTGACTTTCCCTCTTCTTTGAGGGTCTTCAGCTGTGTCTGACCACCAACTCCAGTTGAAGCATAGACAAAAATCTCCTTTCTCTGTTCCCATTTCTAATATCTCACACAAGCTGGTGATTTTGCAGAGAACATTATAAAGCACACAAACAAAAATAAAGAGCAGACATTTCTTCACGTTTCGTTTTAGGACTTGGAATCTAGACATAATTTAATCATCAATCTATTTAACTTTTCTCTTATAAATGATGAGACCCACTTGTCGTTTCCAGAGAGAAAAGAAAGTCCAGAGAAAGTGGGTAAAGGGCTCAAGGTTACCAAACAATTTTGTGGCCGAGACTGAACCTGAACTTGGTAGCATCACTGCCTGTCTTAGGTTCCTTTTATTCTCTCTCAGCTACCACTCTTAAAAATGAGGTCTTGGGTTGGGGCTATAGCTTAGAGGTAGAACACTTGTCTAGCATACTGGAGGCCCTGGGTCCTATCTCCAACACCACAAACCGAGGACTTGACTGCTTCCCACCATTCTGTTTGTTCCTCCTTGGCTCTATATTATATGACCTCCCAGTGTGCCATCTTGGTACCTTGGCTCCTGGAACTGATTTATCCAAATATCTTTCTGTATCCAACTCCTTTAACAAATGAAACCCTTTTTTGTTATAACCCTCCTGCTTGGTCTGGTTTCCCATCTAAGCAACATGCCTGATTTATAATAAAGTTATCTGGAGATTTGGGCTTAATTCTTGGGTCTCCATAAATGGCCATGGCCCAGGTAACTTGTTCCAACCCCTATGGAGATCTACAGTGAATCTCCCAAACTACATAGGGAAGTGAACTCTCAAAAGGTTGTACATTGTATTCTCAATATGCTAATGCCTTAAATCATAGAACTATTATAACTGTATCTGTATATGTGTGTGTGTGTACACACACTCACACAGTAAGATTTAGAGCATATCTATTGATACTGATTATTCTCGCTGTAATATTTAGCCCAAAACACCAACAACACAGGCACTTGCAGACCATGGGAGAGCACACAGCATCATGCAGTAGCCTCTGTCCCAGGCTAGAAGTCATCATAATGCATTCTTTGTCCTGATTTTGCTAGCCAGAACTCTGAGAGCCTCATCTGTGTGCCAGTGCAGGACACCAGGGGAATCAGCCTTGATCAGCAGAAATTTTATTTGCCTGAGGCTTCCAAAACCTCATAAAACAACCGTGGTTTTCAAACATCTTGGCTATCTCTGAGGGATGGAGATGAAAGACAGTCTCTATATTTATAAAAGACATGCTTGAAGGTAGGGACATTATATGATATGTAAGATTCCTTTTCTACAAGTGTGTGTATGGATCTAAACTTTCCTTGATTTGTCTGATACGTGTGTTTAAGGGGGAAACTAACATTTTTTCTTTATTTTTTGCTTCTAGGAACTTAGCAGGAAATATTAAAGTGTCTTCTTTCCCCATCCCACTCTTAGGCAGGTCCTGAATTTTTTTTTTTTTTCAAAGATCTGGACACCCTGCCCCTCTAGTAACTCACTCTTCCCCACCTCCCTCCTTCACTCCTGCTCTTGGAAGCAAACTGCACTTTTGGCTTTGGAGGATTATGCTAGATCATCCAGAGAGAAGGATGGAGGCCATTGCTTTGTGCTGAAGCAGAAGCAGCCAGGCTCAAGAATGTGGCTGGAATTCTTTGCAAGGTCAGGGGTTCGGAGTTTCTGTGTAGAGTATTTGAACATCTGTGCCCTACTGGCATGCCATGGACTGAATGGGAATGGAGAATAACTGCTAAGCCACAAAATCTTGAGAGCGGTGCCAGGGGATTCTGCACCCTCCTTGGGTCTGTAAAAAAGAAAAAATGCTCTCTGAAGGACATCTCTGGGTCTCTTGAGACAGTGATACCCAATAGACAGCCAAGAAAAACCATCTGCAAACAGCAATAAATACCCTAAATACCTCCCAACTTGATTTTTGTGGCCAGTATTTATTACTCTGATACCCAAACCAGACAAAGACATTATAAGAAAACTTCAGGCCAATATTCTTCATGAAGATAGATGCAAAAATCCTTAACAAAGTATTAACAAATGTATTCTACCAAAAAGTAAAGGAATAATTGTGGTATAGTCACATAACAGAAAATTGCCCAGCAATTAAGAGGAACAAACTACTGATACTTATAACAACATGCATGAAACTCAAAGACAATATACAAAGTATGTGTGTAGATAAATATACATATGTATGCTCCCATTTATATGACACTCTTGAAAAGACAAAATCAAATGTATAGAATCAGAAAGCAGTTCAGTGCTCCCCTGAGAGAGAGGGGAGGACGAATGAGGAGTGAGGATTGACTGGGATGGGGTCCAAAGAGACTTTTTTTGTGTGGTACTGGGGATTGAACCCAGAGCCATCCTACCTCCAAGCTACACCCCCAGCCCTTTTTATTTTTTTTTATTTTGAAACAAGTTCTCACTAGATTGCTGAGAGTCTCACTAAGTTGCTGGGGATGGCCTCAAACCCAAGATCCTCCTGTCTCAGCCTCTCAAATACTGGGGTTACAAGCATGCATCACCACGAGTGGCTCCAAAGAGATTGTTTAGGGTGATGGATATATATATATATATATATATATATATATATATATATATCTCCACACACACACTCAGAATCTTGATTGTGGTGGTGGTGGTTGCAGTTGCATGGATGTATAGTTTAAAAAAAAAAAAAACACCAAAATGGAACTTAAAATGGGCGCATTTTATTGCATATAAACTATGGCCAAATAAAATTGGGTTTTTAAAAATCCAAAACCACTCTTGTCTAATGTAGAAAGTTACAACATTCGGTAGAGTTGGCCCACAAAGCTCTGATCATCCAGATTCAAACTCATTTCTAACACCAAGAATTCTCTGATGTGGATGGAGAGGAGTTTAAGTTTGGGGAAAGGTAGGGACAGCATAAAATAACCCAAGCCAGGAGAACTCTCAAATACACAATAACTAACTGGAACAGACATTGCCTCAAAAATCCATGAGCCTCATGTCCTTTGCTGGTCCCCAAGAACTCAGGCTTCAAGGCTGGCGAGGGTTAAGTTCCCTTCTCCAAGTTCTGACATCCTTTGTTCCTGGCAAGGCTTTCTGGGGAGAAGTCTCTAGTTGCTGCATGCGGCTCCCAGGTGACAGCCAGCAAGGAAATGGGACCTCAGTCCTGCAACCACGAGGACCTAGATTCTGCCAACAACCTGAACGAGCTGGGAAGCAGATTCTTCCCCAGAGTCTTGAGAAACGAGCTCCACCCGCCAACCCCTTGATTTGGATCTGTGAGAGGCAGAACAGGGGAGCCAGCTGCAGGTCAGGTTTCTGACCTCTTGTGTGCTCAGTTTCTACCAAGAAAACTCCACATTTGCTTAAGTGGAGGAAAAGATTGCAAGTGGTCATTTGACGTGGTTGGAGTTTTCTTCACTTTTCAACTCAGTCAACACAGACTTGTCATTTAAAGAAATGTAAGAGCATTCTTAGGAGGGTGGCTCAATGAGGACATTTTAAACTAATCTTGTTGTTGTAATTGCATGTGTCTAGATTTGTGAGCCAGTGGCTGCAAAGAGTTGATGTGCCTCTTCAAAAGTTGAGCTTCTTCCCAGACAGTGTCTGTGGCAGAGGAGGGAGAAGTGTAAAGTACTCTAAAAATTGAACTGTGAATAATCATTGCATGAAAATGTTCCGAGTCCTCGCTGGTAAGTTTATTCTAGTACACTACACACCAAGAGAAGACAGACCAGGCACCATGATTTTAAAAAGAGGCTGCCCATCCAAACAGTGCAAAGTAGACAAGGTTTCATTTATTTTCTTTGGAACATTCCTGTTGGCAGCTGCACTCAATTGGTTAATGGAATATTCTTTTTTTTTTTACTCATTTAACAGGCTTGTTTAGGGGAAGGAGCCCCCGGGAGCGGGGTAGGATGCAGAGCCAGGCTTGCTCTCCGTTTGCACAGTATCCAGAACTGAAATGATGGGTGTTCGAATCCTGATGAAAGGCATTAGAGAATGGCAGCATGAAAGGAAGACTGTCAGTCTCCAGGGGAAGGTGGCTAAAGGGCGGGGCCTGTTTTAGGTATCTCCCTAGCACCTTGGGGTGGGAGATGCTTCCGGGTGAAGGGTTACAGTCAGCGTTAAGTCCCGCCTCCAGGCTAGACCTGGAAGCACTAGGACCTGGGGTTACCTCTGCCCTGAGACTATTCCAAGAAAAATCACTGCTTGTACCCCAGGCCCCTGGACTGAATGGCTTCAGGAGAATATGAACAAGCTATGTTTCTCACCTCGGAGATGTGAACTGGGCGATTCTTCATGTCATTCTCAAGCATAACTTTACGCGGGAGTTCAAATCTTTGATATATGTGAGGGTTTTTTTTTTTTTTTTTTTCGGTACTAGGGGTGGAACCCAGGGGCATTCTACCTCCAAGCTATACCCCCAGCCCTATTTTTTATTCTTTATTTTTTGAAACCGGGTCTCACTAAGTTGCGGAGTGCCTCACTAGGAAGCTGAGGCTGGCCTCGAACCCGGATCCTCCGGTCTCAGCCTCCCAAATGCTGGGATTACAAGCGTGCGCCACCACGCCCAGCTTATGTGAGGGTTTTAATAAAGCTGTTGGTAGAAACTTTTAGTTCCAGGAAATCCAAATTCCATTACAGTGAATATAATTGTGATTTTTTAAAAAAATCCCAAAGTCCTAGCAGGGCCCATTTATTCCACATAACTCTAGTATAATCACAAGTCCAATAATCTCGTGGAATTTTTTATATTGAAGTTGACCTACTAATACATTGAGGGAAAAAAATCTTGCCAAGTGTGGTCTTCTGCCCCCTCACCACTTCACACACACACACACACACACACACACACACACACACACACTTTAGATTTACCAAGTCCACTGTTCTTCCCAAGATTTCATATATATGGGCAACAAACTTAATTTCTCAACTTGAAGTAGAAAGAATAAAGTTAACTGAAAATGATAAAGTAAGAATTAGGTTTTCCAAAACTAATCAACTTCCAAAAATATGAATACAAATAACTCTGTTCAAGAGAAAATAATCTTTATTTCTTCCTATGTGTGAGTTTCCCCCTCCGATATTATAAACAAAGACTAGGCATCCATGAGAAGGCAGGAAAAACTCACAGGCTTTGCCATTTCCCTGTTTTGTTTATTCTACCCCAGAAAGAGGGGCATGAAGTCACATAAATTCCTGTACTCTAGAGGCCAAAACTTTTTTTTTTTAATTGTACTTCATGTTGAATAAACACATTTTCTGAAGTACTGCCATTTGTTGGGGAAAAATGTAAATCTGGACTTAATGAGCCTCAGATGTCGTTCGGAGCTGTCCAAACTTGATCATGAATGGAAAAGTCCTAAGCCCCGGAAGGTATTAGTGTGCGTGGCTGTAGATGGGCTTAATGGGAGACTTTTTCTTCATTGAGAAATGCATTCTTTCCCCTAATACCTGGAATTTGAGGGTGTAATCACAGGGCTGCCCAACACGGAGCCAGGGGAATGTTCAGGACGAAGGTTGATGGGGAGAACTTCTGACATCTCCTGTCCCTAGAATTATCCAAAATAAATCAAAGTTTCCCCAGGGCACTCCATTCTGTCTTCATATCCCCATTCCATCCTCTGTGACAGACTCCATTTGCAAACAGCATCATCTAAGAGGCTGTCCCCTGAAGGCAGACGTGCCCCTCAGAGGAGAAGTGACCTAAACTTGAAGTTTTAGGGCTCTTGTAGAAGGCCCGGGCATGCAGTTGGCACCCATACCACAGAGTTGTGGACAGAGCTCAATACTTAGAGAGTGCAGTTCATCTCCTTTGATCACTGTTGTTCTTGTCTGGGGGCTCACAAGTCTCTAAAACAGAAAAGGTAAGGGCTGGAGGGAGCATCAAAGATGTTCTTCTTCCACCTGAGAGTCCAAGACCCACTCTGTAAGACTGTTAAGATCATGAAAACCAGGAAAGGCTGAGCAAGCAGCTCTCAGAGAAGCCCGAGGAGACCTGACAATAAGAGGCAATGTGTTCCCTTAACTGGATTCCAGAGTCCAGTTACTAGTAACGTTCCAATGTTTCTTAGTTCTGAAGAATGTATGGTGGCAATGCAAGATGTGAAAAATGAAGAAAACTAGATGAGAGGTATACAAAAATCACTTGGCAGCACCTTTGCAATTTTTTTCCAACCCTGAAATTATGCCAAAATAAAAAGGCAAGAAATGCAAATCTTAAAAAAATGGAGTTCATGCTGATGACGCAGTATAATAACAACAGCAAAGGGCACTTTCTGATGCTCTAGGCTCAGACCCAAGCACTGGACCACCATGAGATGCTGAGGCCTCTCAACAAGTCTATGACATGGGTACCAGTTTCATTCCTATTTCTTGGATTAGGGAACTGAAACCTAGAGAAGATAGGTAACTGGCACAAGGTCACAGAGCTGACAGGAGACAGAGATAGGATTCAGAATAAGTCCAAAGACTGTATCTTTCCTGCCATGCCATACAACCCCCATTCTACCATTTCTGCCCTTCACAAGATGGGGAGATGCTTCCGTGAAGCATCATTTTGTCCCTCAAAGGGACAAAACAGCATCTGACAAAGGCATGAAGCCGGAGCTGCCAGGACTCTCATTTAGAAAGAGAAGGCTTAGAGGAGTTATCCATTTGTGTGTGTGTGTGTGTGTGTGTGTGTGTGTGTGTGTGTGTATTTTTTTTTTTTTTGTACTGGAGAGTGAACTCAGGGGCATTCTACCTCTGAGCTACACCTTCAGCCCATGCCCCCTCCCCACTTTTTGACACAGAATCTTACCAAGTTGCTGAGGCTGGCCTTGAACTTGTGATCCTCCTGTCTCAGACTCCCAAGTACTGAGGTTACACCTATAATCCCAGCTCTATTTATTTTTTTTAACAATAAATGTAATAACTAAACATGGTTAAACTATAGAGGAGGCTCTACAATGAAAATCAAAACCCTGTAGGTCAACCTTTAGCTCTAATATTTATCTCTAATGTATGCCCAACCTCTAGCTCTAATGTTTAGAACAAAGAGGGATAAGTTTAAGATCCATAAACATGAGAGTTCATGGGCCGGGAGGTGTAGCTCAGTGGTAGAGCACTTGCCTTGCATGTGTGAGTCCCTAGGTTCCATCTCCAGCATCAGAGAAAGAAAGACAGAGAACACGAAGGTATTTGTGTTCATGAATAGAAAGAACATAACTTTGTTTATCAATATGAGAACCCTGATTGTCCTTAGAACTTATAGGGGAAAGTTAGAAAAAAAAAAAAAAAAAGGTCATACTCCACTTACCAGGAAGTGAGCTCTGGAAACTCTCCACCTGGGGAGCTGGGATGAAAAGAAAAGGTAACAGGGCTCAGGAGGATTTAAGATGACTTCTTGGCTGATAACTCCTAACAGGCTGTTGAAGGAAGCAGGGGAGGTTTACACAGCATCCCAGTGTCTTAAAATTAACAAGACAGACCAGCTACTCTCTCCCTGGGAGTCAGTATAGTTCAGCAAAGAAATAATCAAGTTCCATATTAGTAATATTTTCAGCTGCAAGTAACAGAAAATTTAATAAACAATACAGAACTGCTATCTGCTATAAACACCTTCCTTCCTTTTTTTTTTTTTGTGGTGTTAGGGATCAAACCCAAGACCTCGTACATGCTAGGCAAGCACTCTACCACTGAGCTACAGCGCTAGCCCGAGACATTTATTTTATTTTTTATTCTTGTGGTACTAGGGGTTGAACCCAGAAGTATCTACCACCCATTTTATTTTTTATTTTGAAATAGGGTCTCACTAAGTTGTCCAGGGCCTCTCTAAGTTGCTGGGGCTGGCCACAAACCTGTGATCCTCCTGTTTCAGCTTTCCTAGTACTAGGATTACAGGCTTGTGCCACCATGCCTGGCTGAGGAATTTTATTTATTTATTTACTTATTTTTGTGATACTAGGGATTGAACCCAGGAGAATTCTACCTCCAAACTACACTCCCAGCCCTATTTTCTTTTTTATTTTAAAACAGAGTCTCACTAAGTTGAGGAGGGCCTCTTGAGGTTGCTGAGGCAGGCTGCAAACCTGTGATACTTCTGTCTCAGCTTCACAAGTACTGAGATTACAGATGTGTGCCACCGTACCCAGTTTAAGACATTTATTTTTAACAAGAAGTCTGGAAATAGAGCATCTCAGGATTCATTCAACAATTTTGTGAAGGTTGCAGGTCTTAACCATACCTGGCATAAGACTTCTCATGCTTATACTTTTCACTTCATGATCACAAGATAGCTGCCACAGCTCCAGGCATCTTCACAAGGACCTAATGAGTTGAAAAGGAAACCTAGCCAATTACTATCTAGTAGATTTCTCCTTAGGTCTCAATGGACACACTAGGTTTAGTCTGTGCTATGGACTGTATGGTGTCCTCCACAAATTCTTATGTTGGGGTCCTAACTTCCAATACCTCATCACATGACTGCATTTGGAGTTATAGCCTTTAAAGAGGTTAAAATGAGACTGCTAGGGTGAGTTCTAATTTAAAACAATTATTGTCCTCTTAAGAAGAAATGTGCCAGCCTGGCATGGTGGCACATGCTTGTAATCCCAGCATTTGGGAGGCTGAGACCGGAGGATCCGGGTTCGCAGCCAGTCTCAGCTACCTAGTGAGGCACTATGCAACTTGGTGAGACTCTGTTTTAAAATAAAAGAATAAAAAATAGGGCTGGGGGTATAGCTTGGAAGTAGAATGACCCTGAATTCAATCCCCAGTACCGCAAAAAAAAAAAAAAGAAGAAAGAAGAAGAAGAAGAAGAAGAAGAAGAAGAAGAAGAAGAAGAAGAAGAAGGAGAAATGTGCCAAGTATGGTGGTACATGCCTGTAATCCCAGCTACTAGGGAGGCTGAGGCAAGAGGATCACAAGTTTGAAACCAGCCTGGCAACTTAGTGAGACCCAGTCTCAAAGTAAAAAATAAAATTAAAAGAGCCAGGGACATAGCTCAGTGGTAGAGTGCCCCTGGGTTCAATCCCCAGTACTGCTGAAGATGATAGATGATAGGATAGATGAGAGAGAGAGAGATAATAGATAGATAGATAGATAGATAGATAGATAGATAGATAGATAGATGCAATTTGAACACACAGAGAGTCACCAGGGATATGCATGCACAGAGAGGAGACCATGCAAGGCCGCTGTAAGAAACCAGTGGTCTCAAAGCCAAGGAAAGGAGCCTCATGAGAAACTAACCAGGCTGACACCTTGATCTTGGATGTCTAGTCTCCAGAACCATGAGAATCCAGGTTTCTGTTGTTTAAGTCCCCCGCCTGGTATCTCATTAAGGTAAGTTCTAGCAAAGGAATAGAGTTCCCTAGCTGCAAAAGTCTGTGAAAAGGAGACTTAGGAAAGGAAATGAGGTGGCATGGTCATCTCAGTCTGGGCACTCTTGCCTCATACAAAACTAGTGCTCTTGTTAAGATCAGGTGAGAGGAGTAGGACTGTATCAGCACTGGTGAAACACAGTAGCATGGGTCCGATAATTGATATTCTCCTTTCTACTGGCCAAAGCTGAAACTCTAAATCTGGGGAGCTTTCCTAAGAAAGGATTTTGTTTGCGGTGGTAAATGCCTGTAATCCCTTGGGAGGCATACACAAGAGGGTGGTAAGTTTGAGGTCAGCAAGACACTCAGCAATTTAGTGAGATTCTGCTTCAACAACAACAACAAAAAAAGGAGCTTGGCATGGTGGTATGGTGGTGCATGCCTGAAATCTCAGTACTTGGGAGGCTGAGACAGGAGCATCACAGGCTCCAAGCCAGCCTTGACAACCTAGTGAGGCTCTCTGTAACTTAGTGAGACCTTATTTCCAAATTAAAAAAATATATATATGACTGGGTGTAGCCTGGAGATAAAAGGTCCCTCAGTTCCATCCCCAGTACATACATACACACATATATGAAGAAAGAAAGAGAGACAGAGAGAGAGAGAAAGAAAAAAGGAAAGAAAGGAAGGCTGGGAATGTAGTTCAGAGGTAGAATGTCCCTGGATTCAATCCCCAACACCAAATATACAAATAAAATAATTTTTCAAATATTATATGGACATTTGAATAAAAACCAAATGACAATTGATAAAGTTGGAACTACTAATAATACCTATCATACTAAAGGGTTATTTTTCTTTATATCTAGGGATATAAAGATATCCCTATCAATAAGATGCAGATGAAATAATAGAAAAATGGTCAAGTTTATATGAACAAGAAATTCACAGGAAAAGAGTTATTAGTTGGGAATAAGAGTAGAAGACCACTCTTAAGAAAATATTGATTTAAAATAATAAAAATTACACTGGGAGCCACATCCCTAGCCCTATTTTTTTATTCCTTATTTTGAAACAGGCTCTCCAGCTGGGCGTGGTGGCGCACACTTGTAATCCCAGCATTTGGGAGGCTGAGACCGGAGGATCCGGGTTCGCGGCCAGCCTCAGCTACCTAGTGAGGCCCTCTGCAACTTAGTGAGACCCTGTTTCAAAATAAAGAATAAAAAATAGAGCTGGGGGTATAGCTCGGAGGTAGAATGCCCCTGAGTTCAATCCCCAGTACTGCAAAAAAAAAAAAAAAGAAGAAGAAGAAGAAGAAGAAGAAGAAGAAACAGGATCTCACTAATTTGCAAAGGGCCTAAGTACCTGAGGCTAAAACTATGGAACCAGCCAAGATGTCCATCAACAGACGAATGGATTACAAAACTATGGGGTATGTACACAATGGAATTTTACTCAGCCATAAAGAAGAACAAAATCATGTCATTTGCAGGGAAATAGATGGAACTGGAAAACATTAGGCTAAGTGAGATTAGTCAGTCACAAAAAGTAAAAATTCATCTGCTCTCCCTAATATGTGGAAGCTAGGAAGACAGTGGGGCATAAGGAGGACTCCAGGTAAAGAAGGAGAAACCTTAGATGAGCAAAGAAGGTGACTTAACTGAAGGTGATGGGGTGGAGAGGGAAACACCGTAATGCACATGATGTACTTTCACAAACATATCAATGAACCTGAGAAGGAGGGAAGGCGAGGGAGTGGGGCGGGAATTGGGGAAGGGTTAAATGAGAAATGTGTGCATGTATGTCTTTACCAGCTTGTACCTAACAAAGATGTATGATTACAATGCACCAATTTAAAAAAATAAAAAGTAGCTGAGGCTAGCTGCCAACTTTGACCCTCCTGCCTCAGCTTCCCAAGTACTGGAATTACAAGCATGTGCCACCACACCCGGCTAGTGAGACCTATTTCAAAATAAAAAATAAAATAGGTCTGTGGGTATAGCTCAGAGATAGAATGCCCCAGTACCAAAAAATAAATAAGTAAAGAAATAAGGCTAGGAATGTAGCTCAGTGATTGAGTGCCCCTGAATTCAAACCCTAGTACCATAAAACTAATAAATAAAGTAAAATAAAAATATTTTAAGATTGGCAAGTTTAAAAGTTTGTGTATGTAATTGTGATGATATGCTATCCTCATACCCTATTACTGAGTTTAACTGACATAAGCTTTTTAAAGAACAATTGGCATCTCTCAAATTTTTAATCTCCTAGACACTTTAAGAATAAAAAATCTTGAAATGGAAGTTATTCCCAAACTATAGGATATGTATATAGGTTTAGTGCTTACTTACTGTAAGCGCTATTTTTAATAAAGTAAAATTAACATAAATATTTATTAATAAGGAGTTGATTACACAACAGCATCATACAGTAATATATTATGTAGCAACTTCTAAAATGAGTAAATCTAGATTTATTGAAGTGGCAGGCATCCAAAATGTGCTACATGGAAAATAGCAAGTCGTACAAAAAATGTCCAATATGCTCCCATTTGTGTAAAAAAAAAAAAGGATATATTTTGTATGCTTATATGTGCATAGAACATTTCTAGAAGGATGCACAAAATGCTGCTAACTGGTTCCATCTGGAAACGATTCTGTTTGAAATTTTTACTGTGATTGTGTATTTCTTTAGTAATAAAACATATATAGTTAAAAATATAAAAAGCCCCATGCTTCTTCCTCGGAAATTCCTCAAATGGGGAAGACCAAGCTAAAAAACGTTGGAACGCATCACTTCCTCCTAAGAATGGGTTTGGAGGGAGGAGAGCGGGGGGAAGCGAGGCAGCCCGGGCCGGAGAGGGAGGGACTGGACGCCCCCCCGGCCGCGAGCTCGCCCGAGCCCACCCGCCGCCGCCCGCCGGGGATTTGGGCACCGCGCAGCCCCGCGCCTCGCCGCGCCTGCAGGAAAGGAGCGATCCAGGGCGAGGACGAGACGGAGGCTTCCTCGGGAACGCGCACATTTGCCAGGCAGGCAGGCAGGCAGGCAGGCAGGGGCAGGAAACTGCGCTCGTAAAACAATCTGACAATTACGTGTCAGCGCCGGAGAAGGCTGGAAATGACGCGCAGCGCCCGGCCTCCCCCGGCGAGTTCCGCGGGCCCGCAACGAGCTGCGAGAGGAAATTATTTTGGGGGCCAGGTGTTTGTTCCTCCACATTTGGGCTCAACTTGGAACTGCGAATGTGACGCTCACACGCGGAGGGGAACAATTCCCTGGGGCCTTTGTACCGGGCGGGGGCTGCGCCCGCCGTGTCCGTCGGTGATGCTGCTGCCAGGGTCGCCAGGGGACCCGGGTGGACGGCAACCAGGTGCCCCACCTGCCTTAACACCGCCCCGCAGGGCTCCCGGCCCAGGCAGGACCACTGACTGGCCACAGATGCCTAGCTAGGGCTGGCAGAGTGAGGATTTGAACAAGGCATTCTGTCTCAGAAGCTTCACACTCCAAATCCACTTGCAAACACAATTTATGGGGATTTCTCATAGAAACAGCAAGAAGCATTATTTTATATATGGATCTGGGAGATAGGGTTCCAAAGTAGACTGATAACCAAACACAAGGGCTGCCTTTCCCTTGACCATCATAATTACAAGACCACTCCTGCCCCGAAGGTAAACCACGGGGCATTTCATAAGCTTAGGTTCTCTTGGGCCTGCACATGGCTCCTTTAGGTCCATTTCAGGTTTTCCTGGAGCAGACAGTCCCTCAAGTGTTTCCCAACCTATATTTGACAGAATCCTGGCAGACCCTGCCACTCACCCCCCACCCCCCACCCCCAGACTGAGAGATTGTCTCTGACGTGCAGGGACATCTATTCTGGAGCCTTATAAGACAATCTGACAGTCCCCAGGGCCCCCAAAAGTCAGTCCAGGGGAGTAGTCAAATGTCCTGACTCCACCAGTCACTAGCTGTGTGGCCTCAAGCAAGTTACTTCACCTTTCTGAGCCTCCTTTACAAAGTGGGTCTGTTGTGAGGACTAAATGAAACAATCCCTGGAACATAGTGCTCTGTGAGTCCTGGCCCAGGCCTGGAGGTCAGAGTCCTGGGCTGTTAGAGTGAGCCAGTTGTGCTCCCAATGTCTCTTCCATTAACCAGCACTCCCAAGACACTGAGAACATCCCTCCTAGATCAATTTTGTGATGCCCCAAATCACATTAATTCTCATGCAATGAACTCCCCCCCCCTGCTACCAGAAGACCTCCTTAGTCACTGAATTGCTGCACATTTATTAATTACTGGTGAAGGCTAAGCAGGATCTACACAGAGCTCTGGAGCTAGACTTCCAAGTTCAGATTCTATCTCTGTAACTTTGGCAAGTTATTTAACATCTCTAAACCTTAATTTCCTTATCTGTAAAAGCTGGGACAATAAAGAAAGTTCTTATCCCACCAGGTAATTGTGAGCATCAGACATTGTAAAAATTATTATTATTATTATTATTGCTGTTGTTGCATTAAAATTTGAATGAGAAAAATGGATATAGTTCTTGACTTGTGAAATAAAAATGAATGAATGCCCATGGTGGTTTGTATGTAGATAGAGTTAAATAAAGCTGTGTTTTTGTGCTCTTCTGAGTAAATATTCCTATGAAATAGAAAATGGAGTATTGAGAATTGAGAAGGTGCCATTAAAATGCCTTCATCTTCTACATATGTCATTGAGAAACAAATGCTTGGTGAAGAAAAGAGAAGAATGAGAAGGTGAGGTGTGTAGTAGGAGGCTCCTACAGGCTAACATTGTGTAGTCTTATATTAACTGCTACCATGAAAGAATCTTCTGGTGTGTCTCTTTCCAGAGACCTCTCAGGGGTGAGGACGTATCCTTATTCTTGGGCAACTCTTTTCCCAGTGTCTTCAGGAAGAGACTGCTATATAATGAAGGCCACCTCCTTATTCTAGGGTCTCTGCTATGTACAGAGAGAATCCCGTTAGCACCTAGGTTGGCTGGTTATTGTTTAAAATAATATTTCAGATTGGGCATGGTGGCACACACTTGTAATCCCAGTACTTGGGAGGCTGAGACAGGAGGATCGCAGGTTCAAGGCCAGCCTCAGCAACTTAGCAAGATCCTGTTTCAAAATAAAAAATAAAATAGGGCTGGGGTGTGGCTTGGGAGATAGAACACCCTTGGTACCACAAAAAAACATATAAATTATTTCATATACATTTATTCATTTTTCATCCTCCCTATCTATGCTAAATACAAGCCTTTTTTATATATAACCACAGCTCTGCCCTCATTTCCTGTACACTGTGAGTACTCAGATAAGTTCCTGCTTCCTAACAAATCTTCCTTAGGATCTGCAGTGTTACTCCTTAGGATTTACAATCAGTGGCTTTCAACTGAAAACTACAAGGGACCAGGAGGGGGCAGTGATGGGGCAGAGCTTGCCAGAGCAAGGGAAATGCTGGTTATTATCCTGGAAGACTTCAGGACAAATAGAAAACATTTGGATTTAGCCCAGGAGAGGGTGCTCCATACTTCCAATACAGTCGCTACGGGAAAGCCTGGCAGGGCCTGTCATCTGAATCCAAAGGGGCTTGGCTTCCTTGCAGCCCTTTGGCCAGTACAGAGGAAATGCTCCAACTTGCCTGTCCCTCCTTTGATACAAAGCACTTTTCTAATTTAGATGGACAGTAGGCAGGAGTCTAGGGAGCAGGAGAATATCAGTAGAGCTGCTGCAACGGGGACACAAAGATCTCACAGATTGTCATTCAGTTCTAAGCATTTATCTAGCAGCTCGCAAGCACTAGGGACAATGTACAAAACCCATCACTGCTCCCACTCCAACAGATGCATGCCCTGAGGTTGTTTCTCAAAGATTCTGAGAAGACAGGGGAGTGCTAAGTGTAGGTCTGTGAGGTTAGACATCATTGAAAGAGCCTAAATTTGGACCTTCTCTCAAGGCTTACATATGTATCTTCCTATTTGCATCAATATTCAAAATCCCTGTCTTTGTGGTGGAACAGCCTTTCTAGCGGGGTCTAGCGGATTGGGCATCCTGGGTCCTTCTTCCCCAAAGATCTGTAGCTAGTTCCTTCATTTCTTGAGACCTTATTATGTCCATACCTTAAATAGGAATAATCACTAGCATCTTTTCAGCAAAAAGGTGGAACTTTTACCCAAAACACAATTTACACAACATGGAGTATGATGCTGAAGCAGACCACTCACCTGCTTCTCATTTGTCTTTGGGAAAGTCAAGTGTCATGTTCTTTCTGAACAGAAACCCAAATAACTAAGTAAGTGAATAGCATGCCTGTAATCCCAGTACTTGGGAGGCTGAGACAGGAGAATTGTGGGTTAAGGCCACTTCAGCAACTTAGGAAGACCCTGCTTCAAAATAAAAAATAAAAAGGGCTGGGGGTGTAGTTCAGAGGTAGAATGCCCCTAGGTTCAATCCCCAGTATACCCCCCACACACACACACATACACATACACAAAGAAAAGCAAAAAGAAGTAAGTGAATAGGAAGAAAAGGTAGTTTCCAGCTGTGGCTCACAACGGGAAGATGAGTTTACAAAGCAGCTGTTGCTGGGAGTGTAAACGCAGAGGGCACTGCTTATATACTTACATACCATCCCACCTAGCAACTCCAGTCCTGTGACTTACTCTTATAGGCGCAGTGGAACACAGATGTATGGGTAAGACAATTGCTTGCAGCAATGTTTATAATAGCAAAACTCTGCAAACAGGAAACTGCTTAAATAAATTATGGAACATCTGTACAATGCAGTACTAAGCAGCTGGATAGAAGTCGATGTATATATGCTATTTGGGAAAGATATTTAGAATTATGATAAAACTTTAAAGTATATTATAGTATGTAGTATACTCTCAGTTTTGCTATATAAATATATGAATATGAACAGGGGCTCTGCACACATATAAAAATTCTGGAAAATATCCTGAAAGCTCTATTGTGTGTGTGTGTGTGGTATTGGGAGGATTGAACCCAAGGGCATTCTACCTCTGAGCTATACCTCCAACCCTATTTTATTTTGAAACAGGGTCTCACCAAGTTGCTGAGTTGCTAAGTTGCTGAGGCTGGCTGTGAACCTGTAATTCTCCTGTATCAGCCTCCCAACTACTGGGATTAGAGGTGTGCACCACCACGGCTGGCTTCCCTAAAAGCTTATTAACATAGGGACTTTCACGGAAAGGGACTGGAGATACAGGGCACATTTTACTGTACATGGCTTTGTGCTGCTTGAACCTTTTTACATGTGTCACTCTGTGATAATAAAAACCAGCTTCGCGGAGTGGTAGGCACTTCTCTCAGATGCCTTTAGAAACTTTTTCGGCTTTTTTTGTTCACACCTAGAGTCCAAGTGACAGAAACACAAAAGTGAGGATAATTGTGTGTGCAGGACAAGTCCCTGTGGCTGAGGAGACATAGGAAACCATCTTTTTCACTGCTTGGTGTTCAGGGAGCAAGTGATGCTCTCCACATTAGGCTGTCTGGGAGCAGCTCAGAGTGACCAAGGCCCCATGACTTGTCAGTAGGAAGGGACACACTCTTCTCGGAGGCCAAGAAAGCTGCTGTGGAACACATCGCTGGGCACTCTACAGGAAAATCTAGCCAGCCGTGTGCTGCTGTGAGGAAACCCTCCAACGGGCAAGATAAAAGCTTTTCTCTCTCACATGAAAGGCCTTGACGACAGGGTGCGCTGGCTGCTCCTTGTCCCTGGCTGCTCCAACATGCATGGCAACCAAGATGGCGAAATCTGTGTGTCAGGCAGAAGGACAGAGGAAGGAAGAAGGGGCAAGTGTAAACGTGTGTGTGTGTGTGTGTGTGTGTGTGTGTGTGTTACTAGGAAGTGAACCCAGGGAAAGTCTACCTTTGAGCTACACCCCCAGCCCTATTTTATTTTTTATTTATTTAATCTCACTAAGTTGTTGAGGCTGGCCTTGAACCTGCAATCCTCCTGTCTCAGCCTCCCTCCCAAATATTAAGATTACAGGCATTTACCACTATGCCTGGCTATATAATGCCTCTTAACTGGGGTTCCTAGGAACCACCACTAGGCAAGTTTACCTACTGGGCAAATTTACCTGCATTGGTCAGAACTCGGTCTTATGGCCTACCTGACAGGAGAAACTGGGGAATGGAGTCTTGACACCAAGTGACTACGTGCCCAGCTTAAAATTGGAGTTCTATGTTATTACCATAGAAGAAGGGAAGGACAGATACTAGGAGATTACTAGTGGTTTTCTATAACATTGGTTTAACAGATACCACCACCAACAAACAACTTTATCAAAGGTAAGTTTGTCGTCTCATCATCTCAGCAAATGGCACAGATGAGTATCCTGCTTTGCCATATAATCACATCTATGAACTTTGGGAAACATTTAGAGAAAAGTTCTGCTACTCCATTAACACTGGAAGGGATTAACCTATGTTTCTCCCAATTCTGCCACCAACTCTAGAATCTTCACCATAAGAGATAAGATATAGTAACTACCAGGGACAGGAACCATGTCATCCCCACAATGGTTCTACAATAAACGTCAACGCACTATAGCAGAACTGGCTGTGAGGTCATTTAGACACTATTTCCTGTGAAGGAGACAATATGCACAGGAATAGAATGCTATTTATGCTATGGGAAAGGCCCGTGGGGCTTCAGATTTAGGTTCAAGGAAAAAGGAATTCACCAGCTGACTATACTGGGTTCTTTGGAACTAAGAATAGTCAACAATCATAAAGGAATTGGGCTGCAGAGATTCCCGAGGTTAGGAAGGACTAGCTCCTGTTCCGGACAGACAGGGACAGGCAGGCACTCTGGGCATTCCAGTCTGCAACCAAACTTCAGGGCCACCAGACTCATGTTCATTAAGCCTCTGCACAGAGGGAACCTGAAACCTCCCTGCCAGGGCTGCGCCTATCACTCACTTCCAGGTCCTCCTAGACCCAGGGAAGGCTCCTCACCAGGAAGGCCAGGGAGGGCTCTTTTATGTTTCCTTGCCCTCAGGCCCACCAGCTAGCAGTAAAAAGCCAAAGGTTTACGTTCTGAAGTTAAACCTCCATATGTTGTGGTCTTCTGCCTTGTTAAAAACAAGTAATTTTATGGTTCTCCAATCAATAAATAGCACAGGAGTCGGGTGTGGTGGCGCATGCTTGTAATCCAAGCATTTGGGAGGCTAAAACTGGAGTATCCAGGGTCGAGGCCAGCCTCAGCTACCTAGTGAGGCATTCTGCAACTTAGTGAGACCCTGTTTCAAAATAAAGAATAAAAAATAGGGCTGAGGGTGTAGCTCAGAGGTAGAATGTCCCTGAGTTCAATCCCCAATACCGCAAAAAAATAAATAGTACAGGGTATAGAGATGAAGAAAAAGAACATTGGTAGGAAGACAGCAGTCTAAATGAGGCCCCTGAAGATTCCTGAGAGGTGGAATCTGCACTTGTTGGCAGATTCCCTTGGTAACTGTAGGTCTGCTCTAACGGTGCTTAGTCTGAAGGCCCAGAGCCTCCCGAGCTCCCACTTTCACATCCCACTTCCAAACCTTTATAATCTTCTACTAAATGATGAGCAAGCTGGGTGTGGTGGTGCACACCTGTAATCCTAGTACTTGGGAAGCTAAGATAGGAAGATACCAGGTTCAAGGCTAGCGTCAGCAACTTGGCGAAACCCTCCACAAAGTAATGACATCCCTGGCTCAAACTTTAAAAAGGGGGCTGGGGGTGTAGCTCAGAGGCAGAATGCCCCTGTGTCTAATTCTCAGTAACACACACACACACACACACACACACACACACACACACACACACACACACACAGATGAATGACACTTTGTTAAAGGCAATATCTATTGCACATGGATTTAACAGCTGATATCGTCTTCTGCTATGTGCCCAAAAGATACCCATTAGAAATTAATTGATGACTTCTCACAGGTCTTCAAAAGTAAATGTCTGCATTTGACATACCCTTGCGGATATTTCAGTGCACTGCTGAGAAGCTGCATGCTTTTATTTTAGTATAGTTGGTGAAAATTCCATATGGATTTCTCTGTTCATAAAACTGAATGAAAACACAGAAC
>PVLC010027834.1:0-21518 GCA_004027655.1 Graphiurus murinus
TTTTTTTTTTTTTTTTTGCAGTACTAGGGATTGAACTCAGGGGCATTCTACCTCCGAGCTATACCCCCAGCCCTATTTTTTATTCTTTATTTTGAAATAGGGTCTCACTAAGTTGCAGAGTGCCTCACTAAGTACCTTAGGCTTAGCCTCGAACCTGGATCCTCCAGTCTCAGCCTCCCAAATGCTGGGATTACAAGTGTGCACTACCACGCACGGCTATTTTTTTTATTTTAAAAGAGGGTCTCACTAAGTTACTGAGGCTGATCTTGAACCTGTGATCCTTCTGTCTCACCTTCCCAAATACTGGGATTATAGGTATGTGCTACCATATCGATCTTAGAAATTTTAAAAGATAACAGAGAGCTTTAACTAATCCATAAAGTTGGCTAAATCAAGGTTGGTTAAGAAGATACTACCATGTTAATTAAGAAGTTGTGTATCTTATATGATAAAATAATGTGTTAAGCACTCAATAGGAGAATGGTATATGGGGTGAAAAAGCAAAGGAGATAGAGCTCCTGTTTGAGGAGATGGGTAGAGAAGGCTTTGGGAAATCAGTAGAACTTAAATAATGTGCAGATTTAAATGCATAAGGAGGTAAAGAAAGAGGGTTGGACCTGTCATAATGTGACAGTATGTGCACATACACACATATCGGGTGTGCTGAGCAGTGGGCCAGAATTCTATTATGCTTAGCAAGAGGATAGCTGATCTCTGTTCTCCTCTTAGCCTATTCAGAACCCCAGCATACATATCCTGGGAGCCTAGCCAAGGACTGTCTACATACTGTCTATGCTGTGATATTCCATCTGAATACATACTACCTGCCCCCCACCCATCCATGACTATAGTTCAGTTCATTTTGTATGCCAGGCCTAAATGCAAGATTTAATTGTATAGAGGACTCACCAGCAAAACACTTTTGAAAAGCACTCTAATGGAACATGAAGAAAAGAGCAGATGAGAGCAAAGTTAAAGTGGGGCTCAAACTGCCAAGCTGAAATTTTCTGGTTTATCCTTAAGGGTCATGATGGAATGATTTGTACTAGCCAGCTAAAAAGTTAGAAACCCAGGATTTAGAAAGATATGTCTTTATCTAGAATGCAATACGTATTAAAGGGGAAAATACAAAAACTAGAAATAATTGTTAGAAAACTACTAGACAAACTCAGATCTAAAATGATCTTCCATGGCAAACTAAATACCAGGAGGGTCAGCAAAAGGGAGGGTAAGTGACAGCTTAGTACCAGAGGGAAAAGCAGATGGGAAACCTTTGAAAAATAGAAAATCAAGAATTTAAGTAAGCTTTGAATGAAAACTTCAACTCACTATTAAATAACATTTAATTTGGTAAGTACTATATGTAGGACATGTGGGTATGTAGTAATGTAATAAGCTTGTAGAGTGGTAATTATCTTAAGGAGGAGATAAATAACTTGAGTCTACTAACTAAAGTGTGTTGTAGGCTAGTATTCCATATCTACCAGCCTCCAGGCTGCCACTTTTGGCAACTTTCGTACCATCTCTGCATTTCTGAGTTTCAGTTTCCTCATCAATAAAGTCTGTATTTAGTTCTAAATGTCTATAGAACCATACTTGAGATATTCTGATGTAGAAGAAATATTATGGTATGAGGAAAAATATGCCACAGAAATAAAAAAGAAGGAATTTGGGATGAACGTGAGATTATATTAAGAAAATAGAGTTATCTGGACTGATTTTTTTTAAAATATCAACATTCAGCCTCATTTGAGATTCTTCTGGAAGAGGAGCATGGAATCAGTATTTTTTTTTAATGCTGAATGAATTGTTTTTACATAATGATTAATAGTCATTATGTAAAATAACTTCCTTTATTTCCCCATTTTATTTAGTGAGGGTCATTTTAATATAATTGGCAGCTTCAGTAAAGCAGAGTTTTTCACATCTTTGCTAGTCAGTGAGTAGTCCATGGGCAAGGAGCATCAGTGTCACTGGGAGCCTCCTACAACTGCATAATTTGAGGCCTACTTCAGATCTTCAGGTGTATTACAAACATGTTAAAAGTTAAAACACACTGCACAAAATTATGGAGTCCAGATTTTGTTAGGTAGATATTCATTCAAGACAAATAATTTATGAAAAACATTTACTTTATATTTTAAATTCTACTTAGCCTAATAACTAAAAATATTTTTATCTAGAAGATATGTTTTCCTGTATGGCAACAGAAAAAAATATTTTAAAAGTTTAACATATCTCCTTAGGTAAATTTTAATATAAAAATAGTATCTACTCTTATTCCAAAAATTCGGGTAAAAAATTAGATCTTGGGGAAAAGAAATTACCTATTTTACCTTCAAGTCAAAATGATTAGATGCCTTTCTCTAAAGTAATATGATAAAACTGGTATTGTTTTGCAATTGACCTTATCAAAATAACAATAATTTCAACACAACACTCAGAGTTTAGAAGTATTTGTACTATGGAATCCAAGATTATATGTGCTGCATTTAATATGATTTGTCTGAAATAAGTGTCAGTAGTTCATATTTTGCATGGAGTCATAAAATCTTAATGTTAGAATATGCTTCGTTAGTGATATAAAATAATGCATATCCAGTTATTCAATTCTTCCATGTATCTATGGATGGGGATCTTACTTATCAGTACCCATTAAAATATAGTCCTCAGAATTGAATCAAGTACCAAATCCTCAAACAATATTCATTTCTATTCATCTGGAACATGTATTTTGACTTGTGTAGCCTAAAAAGTCCTGTTAGCTTCGTTATTACTATTAACATTATTTAGAGCCAATTAAGAAAAAAACTTCATTAACTAAAACTATCTGAATGCTTTCCCATGAATTCTTGCCAAGAAATTGTCTGCCAAGCCAGTCTTAAACAATTGATTTTTTTTTTAAATAAAAGCATAGTTAGCACATTATCAGTGTCTAGATTTAGTCCAGTTTGTTCATATTGATCAAGATAATTTGAGTCTTGATTCTGTCACTTTTCACATGAGCTCACCTCCCATGTTTTGTGTTATTTTCAAATTTAAATGCCTTTTAAATACTTATTAAGTAACTGATTAAAATGTTCAAACTTAAGAGAGTGCTCTGCTAAAATAAAAATATTCAAACGGGCATAGTAGCACATGCTTTAATCCCAGTACTCAGGAGGTCGATACAGAAGGATCACAGGTTTGAGGTCAGCCTTAACAATTTAGTGAGGCCCTCAGCAACTTAGTGAGATCCTGTTTCAAACTAAAAAAGTAAAATAGGGCTGAGAGTGTATCTCAAAGGTAGATTGCCCCTGGATTCTATCCCCAGTATGAAAAAAAATAAAATAAAATAAAATAAAAATATTCTAGGTCTCTGACATACTAGTATAATAAATATATTTTATTAGTTTAATTAATTTATTTATTTATTGTGGTACTGGGGATTGAACTCAGGGGCACTCTACCTCCGAGCTACACCCCCAGCCCCATTTTCCATTCTTTATTTTGAAACAGGGTCTCACCAAGTTGCAGAATGCCTCACTAGGTAGCTGAGGCTGGCCGAGAACCCGGATCCTCAAGTCTCAGCCTCCCAAATGGTGGGATTACAAGCATGTGCCACCATGCCCGGCGTTAAATGTATTTTAAAAATAGATTAGTTTAGGAAAAGTTTCTATTTTGACCTATATTGGTTTCTTCTGTTTGGTTTGTTCATTTCTCACATCAAAGATACTAATTTGATAATCAATAGGAAAAATGATATTACTACTTAAACTTTAAAATGGAATAAAAATTATTAACAGTTAATACGCAGGAATTCTTTAGTGTAATCAAAGAACAACTTGGTCCACACATTAGCATCTATTATTTAAACAGAGCCAAAAGTTATATAGAGAGAGGATGAAACATAGCCAGGTGTAGTTACTATGAGGAGTCCTTCCAATATCTTATATTATGTTTATGTTATATCAATCTTACATCACTTTATCATTTTTATTTAATTAACTTCTGATTTTACAAATTATATCTTTATTGAAGAAAATGATTAAAAGCTTCTAAAGATTTTTCAATGTATTTAAAATAACAAGTCTTCCTGGGTCAAATCCAATAATTAATATTTTCTTAATGGAATAAAGGTGTTATTATTAAATAGTATTATATGCTATCTTCACTTATTAATATTACTTTGCCCCTCCAAAGTACCTTTTATCCAAGGATAAAATAGTCTATTTTAATTTGATCTCTTATTTCCTTGATGGAAAAGCTAAGACATCAGAGGTATATTGACTTTTCTTAAAATGGTTTTCCCATTAATTATGAAGATAGTTTATTATAATCTATGACCTCTGATATCAAATAGCTAGTTCCATATATATCAAATGAAAATCTTTTTAAGTGTTACTGATTGGAAAGTTCATAAGTTCTGGGACTGTGTCTTCATTGCTTTCTATCATATCTCTAGAAACTAGTGTAAGTGCTTAGCACTTACACTAGTAAGTGTTCAATAAATATTCATGAATCAATGTACCAATGAAGTTTAATACCTGCATCTCACTAAGGAGATATTTCCTATAGCTAAGTTCAAATATATAACCCTTACTTATTTCGTCAACTTGCTCCTCTGTGATCTCTTGTGATCAGTGTTCCGTGTATCCCTCTGCTAAATTTGTGCTGATCTCAGGGTGCACAGTCCCCAAACCCTTCCTATACCCAGACACATGCACATTCACAAATGCAATTACTCAGGCTTCTCTTGACATCTTCAATGAACTTTTTTTTTGGCTATCAAACTAAATTTATGTAAAAATGCAAAAGAATAGCAGTTAAATATGTGTATTTTTGAATAAGGTACCTGGTGTCAAACCTAGCTTTGTATTTACTTATTCATTGTATCTCACATTTTCTTCCACATGTGTCCACATCTCTCTAGCCCCACTGATATTCTCTTTCACTGGGGAAAAGTTACCTGCATTTGAAAAGATCTGTCCAATCTCTCCCCTAAGCTTATGCACCCAATACTTGAACATGATCCTTCTAAACAACAGTGGTAATTGTTTGCTCCACTCTTGGTCACAGATTTTCAGTTCTTCCCACTTGCCAACCAGCCTTTATTTGGTTCTGTCTATTCACCTTGGTATGGGCTGAATTCTGCACAAAATTTACAGTCCTAACCCTCCGTACCTCAGAATGTGACTATAGAATGTGAGGGCCTTTAGAGAAGTAATTAAGTTAAAATGAGTTATTAGAGTTTGCTTTAACCCAACCTGATTCAATTCTTATAAAAATAGGAGATTAAGTCCCACAAAGAGACACTAGGAATGAATGCACAGAGAAGTAAGCCCAGGTGACTCTCATAAGGTGGCCACCTGCAAGCCAAAGACAGGGTCCTCAGGAGAAATCATATATGCCGACTCCTTTGACCTTCCACTTTGTCTACAGAACAGTAGAAAAATAAATTTGTCATTTAAGCCACCCAGGCCATGTTGCGGTACTCTGTTATGGAAGCCTTGGCAAATTAATATGCACCTCTTCTGTCCTTCACAGTCCCGTGCTTTTAACGGAAATGAGTTATTATTTCCCATTCTGTGCTTTTGATCATGTCGTTTTCTTATTTTCAAATGCTATGATTCTTTTCTCATCAATCAAGTCTTCTCAAAAACATTTCATCATGACATGTTTTCTGAATCTTTTTATTTCACCTCTCTCACAGTAATAGTTTATATCATAGGATAGGTTATAAGTCATTAAGCACATATTTATAACCCCAGCTAGAGGGTAATCTTCTCTATAACAAGAAACACATATAACAAGGCAGGCATGTTTCATCCTCTCTCCTTAGCATACTACATGGGACAAAGCATGCTGATTATCATGAAATGAGAACTATTCTTTCATAACTGTAATTGTGCCAACATTGTAAACTATAGAAAGTGATTGCCATATCTTCTCACAGTGTATATTTGGGGATGAGATTAGAATATATAATCCACATACAAATATTGCACACATATACACACTTGTTAACTTTGCACAAACAAACTGAGACTAGTTAGATGTGTAGCAACTGTTAACTTCTGGGTTCTCCAGAGTACGCATATTGATTTTGCTGACTTGGATTATTCTCTTTGTGTATGGGGCCTGGGGAGGGCATGAGTGGAATCTAGGGGTAGCTGCTGCAGATTTCACAAGAGGATTTAGTTGCCTTAAGATCCAGCTTTCAGAAGAGTTTGTATCAGCTTTTCCTGTGGTAATAATCTCCCAAACCTCTATCCTGGCAACAACACTACAGGCTGGCTTTTAACTGCGTCCCTGCTTCATTCCCTCATAATTTCTACCAGGCAAATGCCAGGTAGAGGAGAAAGATCGATGACACATCTTTCAAAGTTCTGTTGGGATACAGAATGCGTCACTGCTGCTCACATCCCTCTGGACAAAGCACATCACAGAGCTAAGCCTGAGGTCAGTGGATTGGGAACTGTGCTCTGCCCACACAGAGGGGCCCACATGGACAAGTGGCCTAATTTTGAGGAAAACAGATGAAAATACCTAGGTTCCCAGTGCATCACATGCTATCACTTTCCTCCTCATGTTCTCCTCTGCCTGCTCCTCATCTGTCCTGGCTCTGAAAGCATACCAGGAGTACCTCCTCCTTTACTCTTCAGGCAGGCCCTCAAGTTTGCTGGTCCAGGCAAGTCCAGTGCTGGATGAAGAGAACATGCCCTCAATGTGTTCAAAATACTGACCTTCATTCCTTAGTACAGATTGTGCTCTGTGGAGTTTTCGAGAAACACATTAGTGTATGGCAATGGAACCAAGGACACATTCCCAGGATAGTTACCTACATAGGGAGGAAGCAAATGTCTTCATAACACTATCCTTTCACAGTCTTGGGTGTAAGAACAGTGTGTCATGTAAAGAAATGAAAAACACTTCACCAATTAGAGCCTTTTCTTTCTATATTGATTCTGTTTTATTCAATCATTCATTTAACAATATGGAGCGTCTCCCATTTGGTATTCTGTGTTTGACTACAAAAGATTCTAAATAACAACTGTCTTAGCTCAGGCTACTATAACCAAATACCACACAGTGGGTTACTTAAAAACCATTTATTTCTTATGGCTCTGGAGGCTGGGAGTTCAAGATCCAGACACCTGATCTAGTGATTTGGTGTCTCCTGGGGACTTGCTTCCTGGCTTGTAGATAGCAGTGTAATAACATGGCAGAGAGAGGAAGCAAGCTCTCTTTTGTGATTCCTTGGAGAACAATAATCCCATTCATGAGGGCTCCCTCATAAACTCATGTAACCCTAATCAGCTCCCAAAGATCCCACTTTCTAATCCCATCACCTTAGGGTAGTAGGGTTTCAACAACCCTGGTAAGGGTGAGATCATAACCATTCATAAGATTAATTAAAGTATCTAATAGCTTTAAGTATTTACTATACAAGTAATATATGGCATGGTAATCACTGCATTACAAGATCCATTCTTTCTTTTCCTCTCTACAAAACCCAAAGAGGTAGATACTATTAATATATAGCAGAAGAAAGAAGGGTCAAAGAGGCTATGGAAGTTTATCATATTTGGCCCAAAATTGTCCTAAAATTGGCGGAGTTAGAGCATGAATTCTGGTCTGTTTGACTTCTGAGCCTAACTCTTTTGTCATTTTTTTTTTCCGGTACTGGGGATTGAACCTAGGGGCATTCTACCTCCAAGCTACACCCCTAGTCCTATTTTTCTGTTCTTTATTTTGAAACAGAGTCTCACTAAGTTGCAGAGAGCCTCACTAAGTAGCTGAGGCTGGCCACAAACCCGGATCCTCCAGTCTCAGCCTCCCAAATACTGGGATTACAAGTGTGTGCCACTATGCTTGGTGTTGAGCCTAACTCTATCACTAAATATATACAGTGGTATATTCCCAGGAACCATATTATCTAATTGACAAGCAAGAAGAAATTGAATTTCTAAATATCTAGGTTGAATAAAAAGTAGGAAATAAGATATTATAGTCCCATATTAGAAGAGAGAAAAGTAGGTGTGATGTGTTCCATAGGTGACAGAAAGGGGGACATGTGAAATCTTCATTCAGAGTTAATGACTCAGCTGGGCATAAAGGACTAGGAGGAAGGAGTTCAGTAGTCAGGTAGAATTTTTGGCTCCAGATACGTCAGACAGATGTGGCTATACACAGGGAAAGGGTCCAGGCCAGAGTGATGCTGCAATAAGCAGAGAAGCCGGTAAAATTAGAGCAAAGGTTGGGATCACAAAGACCTTAATCATTATAAAGTAGAATTGAGACTTTTGGAAGTCAATAGCTATTTCTCTTCTAAATCAGCATCAAAGTTTTATGAAAATTCCAGGAAATATGGAATCACAGCTTTAAAGATGGCTTTAAAACAGTACTTCAAAAAATATTTTAATCAAATGCCTCTGAAGGCACATTTTGTAATGCTTTAGGCCAACTAAGTCTCTGAAGTTCAAATGAGCATAAATGCAATTAGCCATTTGCTCTCTTAAAAATAAGGATAGAGGCCTAATGTAGCTTGTAATTTGCCAATTGCATGTAAATCATGTTCACCTGAAAATCATTTCAGTTACATAAAGGAGCAGCCATTTCAACATGTTGACCTCAAATATGAACATGGTATTTTGCTGTGTTAATTTGATTTTTTAAATTTACTACATAATAATAAGACATAAAAGTCTTTTCTGTTGAACTAAATATTAAATGCCTCTGTTAAAGCATCTTTACATAATGTTGCTTATTCTATATGCTCCATTTTCTTCTGATTTGATTAGGTATGTGTTCTGCATATAGTCACAACCCTTATGAGGGATATTACATCATGTCTGAATTACTCTTTTGTTAAATGTTGTATAGCAGGTAAAATGCTGACTGAAAAGCCTAAATTAGTGAATTCAAGTGGACTTCACCGAATTTTCTTATTTATGCAGGAAAATTTAAGAGTTTGTTGATCATTCATTGTACTTTACATTCGGAAACATTTTATTTAGTGCCATTAGGTTACCATATAAAAGGCTAAAAGAATTAATACCTTGTCTCTCTCAAATTTGATGATGGGATGAAAAGGTAAAATCTAAATCTCAGTCTTCAAGGTCAAAAAGGGAGTTCTTGCCTGATTCAATTACAGCTCAATTTGATAGCAGTAAAGGAGTTAAGAGCATCTCTGCTATAATTTGGCTAGGCTTTCATTATAGAAATAGGACACATTAACAGGAAACCATTAAACACAATTCACGTTTGAATGTCCCTAGGTGGGAGCTTTCTTTCTGCCGTTTGCAGGATAAAGTAAAGGTAACTTTTACATCAATTACCAGTCACTGTGGACGACATAGTTTTTTTAACTCATGGTCAAAAGCATTCATATTTATGTTTTAAAAATAACACAGTCTATTCTTTTGGTGATTAATCTACATCTGACACAATTACTGCCCTGACATTTATTGGAATAATAAATTGGCTTTAGTGTAGTATTTGTTGGCTTTCCCCCTCCTGTTGGTCATCCTGCTTTGCTGTATTGTTTAATGTGCCTTCATTTTTTAACTGACTGAAGGGAAAAAGTTTCCAATTTCACATTTGTGAATGTGGCCCATTTGTTTTCATGTTCTCAGTATCCCTAAGAGGAAAAAAAAAAGTACCTATATTCAGAGTTTCAATTCAGAACAGTGACTATACACACAAAATCTAAACTGCTTTGGGGTTTAAGGCATCTATTTATGGTCAGAATTTTAGTTTATGGTTTTTACATGCATAACTATGCTGAAATGCTTTAGCAGTATAATTGTAATAAAGAGACCTGGATTCAAATGTAGATCCTGCTTCTTTCTCTCTCTGAAACTGGGAGGCCCTTACTATGGTCTCACTCTTTCTCTAAGCTATATTTCCTTATCTGACCTTTATTTCCTAATATGAGAGTTTTTGTAAAGTGATATAATATTTTATATCAGTTTCAAGAATATTCACAAAGTCTCATCTTATACCAGACACTGGTTTAGGCACAAATCCCACCAGTGAATAAAAGCTAGAAGAATCTCTCCTTTCTGGAAATTTTGTTCAATTATGTAAGAAAACAAAGTGTAATTTTGAAGTATATTCCCAGATATTTCCAGCCTATGACTGACTATACAATTAGATGACATTTCTTTTAAATACCAAATTTTGTTGGTGCATTATAGTCTCACATCAAAATGTAAATCATGTTGACGATGACATACATGCACACATTTAGATAAAATAAATAAATAGAAAATTTTGAGAGATGTAGAACCAAAGCCTCTCCCAAAAGCTCCCTTTGGTACTGTCAGAGTTCCCAGGGCTCAGCCTAATGTCAGCTCAGAGTGCTCCCCAGCCCTCCTCCTTATCCTCCTTCTACCATGACAATGAGTCCATGTTGCTGAAGTTGGGCTGGGCCAGCCCTGTCTGGAGCCCAATACACCCTCACCCCTTACCCCTGTATTCACACTCTAGCTTCAGGAAATATCAAGACCTCATGGTCTGACCTCTCAGAAAAGGGAAAAAGAATGTATATGCAATTTCATTCTTGATGAGGTCCATTTCTCTAGCTTTCATTTTCTGTCTTAAGCTGTTTGCTTATTTGTTTGTTTGTTTATTTGACTATTGGAAATCTCATTAACTTCAGAGAAAATACTATTTCTCAATCAGTAGATGCTATTGTTTGTCCTCAGCTTTTGACTTCTCAATGAGCAGAACAAGATAGTGCATCCTCCTTACTCACTCTCAATTTAACCGTCTAGGGATACCTACCATCCAGTCCATGC
Source organism: Graphiurus murinus (assembly GCA_004027655.1). Taxonomy (NCBI): domain Eukaryota; kingdom Metazoa; phylum Chordata; class Mammalia; order Rodentia; family Gliridae; genus Graphiurus; species Graphiurus murinus. Next base: position 10,785 of record PVLC010027834.1, read on the forward strand.
AGTCTTTACTAGTTTTCCTTTAGTGGAGGAGTTCTACAAACTCTAGAAGTCCTTTCTGCAATGCTTGTCTCAGCTTCCTAACTTTGGGGACCAACTACTTAAATATTTCCCTTTTATCTTCGCCCTTAATAAAGTTTCAATAAAATTAGCATCAAATTCTGGTCATAGTTAGCCTAAGATGAGAAATGGTCTACATCCTTTTCCTGATATAGCTCTCTGAAAAACTATATTCTTCTTGCCACAGTCTATATATTTTTTTTCTTTTCTTTTCCTTTTCTTTTTAGTAAGGTTAAGATCATACAACCACTTTCTAGGGATGTGGTAGAGATGCTAGATATTTGGATGTGAGTTAACCAAGAGCTCTTTATTCTTTGGAGGATTTCTGGACCTGATGTTAAGTTGCCAGAGCAGAACGCAAGGCTTAGAGTAGTAAAAGTGAATCAGATATTGAGGAGGAAAAGCAAATGTTATATTGGTATTTATACCGGCAATAAAAGTATCAAAATTGTCATCCTCAAACACAAAGAGGAGCTTTTGCAAAAATGTGAGAGGATAATAAATTCAGAATGAGAGTAACTTTAAGCCGTGATATGCATGGCAGGTGAGGTCTTTTAAATAGCTCCTTCAGATTTCTCACAAAGCAGTGCCTCTTGAGTGAGTCCAATTCTTGGCTAAGGGTATTTTCTTTGGGATGATAATAGATACTTGGGGTTTTTGAATGATCTTGAATAAATTCCTTATTCTGGCTGTCCTTGCCATGTTAATATTTTATTATAAGGTGTTTGAAGTGTTTTAACACCATATGATTGTGCAAATAACTGTTTCCTTCAAAATAACAACATCATTGAGTTTAAGACCAATACTTTCACAATTGGCTGAAGTAAAAAAAAATAAGTAAAGCCTAGAAAAATATTTTATGCTAAAGTAATAGTATTTTAGTAATTCAGAGTCAATTATGTTGGTGATTGAGAATTTATCTTTGAAAAAATCGAATTCAATACAATGATGTCAACTTCAAAATAGCTAAAAGGTCACCAAACAATTGTTTTAAAATATTGGTAATTGAATAGAACTTAAAATTTTAGACTAATGGGCAAAATCCAAGTATATGTGATATCTCAAATACATTTTAAGCCAGAAAAGACATCAGACAAACCTGTTTTTTTTTATTCCCATCTTTAATCTGATGTTTTCTATAGATCCTATTAGTAAAAGAGAGTATATTTGGTACTGAGATATATTTTAAATGAATTGAAACTTTATCCAAATTTTGCAAGTGTTGAAGCATTACAACAGTTACCAGAGGTCCTTAAAACTATAAACAACATAAGCACAATTGAAGAAGTAGATAAAAATGGACAAGTGACTTCCAAATACTTTAAAACAGGTAATCTATATTGTTATAGGTTAAGAAGCAAATATCTGACTTATCCCTTGTTTCCTGTATAATAAATACCAAACTTCTTAGCATGCCATTTCAATCTTTTTTATTATTATCACCCAAAACTGCCTTTTCAGATTCACCCATATTTTGTTTAGACTTCAGCCTCATCTGGCCATTGCTTGTCCTTGAACCCATCAGCATTCTACACATCCTTCAAGACCCTATTTAAATGTTACCACTTTAGGAATAAATAATAACCCACCCTCATTAGGCATGTCTGCTATATTCTTCTATTGAGTACTTGTTGCCATACTTGTTATGACAACACTCCATTCTTTACATGTATCTTAGTCATTAAATTGTTAGTGTCCAGAGGAAAGAGAGCATGTTCCATCCCTCTCCTTAAGTTTCTAATAACATGTCATAAAAAATGGAAGCTTTGGATCCAAACAAGGAAGGATTTTGAACCCTGGTTTTCAATATTCTACTATAGAGCAAGTCATTCTATTTCTCTGACCCTCTGCTCATCTTAAAAAGGAAGGTAAGAGTCTACTTGTCAAGTTTGTTATGGGAATTGACTGAGATACTATTGCAGTTGACACAATCCCTGGCCTTGAGTATGGACTTAATAAATAGTGGATACTCTTGAGGAAGGGATATGGGAAGGGAGATCATTTCCAAAGTGCATTTGATTGGCAATGGGTGTGGAAATTGGCAATACATGCAGGGCTGGCAAAGAAGCTAAGTAACTGCGAGAATGTCCACCTTGGTGGACATTCATCTGGGTGATTCTTGTATGAACCAAAATGCAGTGCAGTCTTACTTATTCTGTGCCCTCAAAGTGGGGTTTTTATCGTGTGTGTGTGTGTGTGTGTGTGTGTGTGTGTGTGTGTAAGTTACTGGTGATTAAACCAAGGAGCAGTCTACCTTCAAGCTACACCTGCAGGCTGTTTTATTTTTTGTTTTAAAACAGGGTCTCACTAGGTTGCTGAGAATCTCACTGCATTGCCGAGGCTGTCCTTGAACCTGTGATTCTCCTGTCTCAGCCTCCCAAGTACTGGAATTACAAGCGTGCACCATGCACCCGGTTGAGTGAATTTTATTTCTTTTTTTATACTTTTATTGGTGCATTCTAGTCACATATCATAGTGATAGTGAAATACATGTTCACAGCACTTTGTGAGCTTTCCCCTAGCTCCCTTCCCAAACCTCCCTTCCCATACATAATATTGAGATTGCAATTGATTTTCTTACATATTTACATAATGTCAATGCAAGTGATTCCTGCATTGATTCTCACCCCCTCCCACCCTTCCACTAGACCATCTTCCTGGCTTCACTAAAGTTTCTCCTCAATTATCTAAAGTCTCTCTGGTATCCTGATTACTCCTTAGCTTCCTCATATGAGAGAAAACATATGGCCCTTCACTTTTTGTGACTGGCTGATCTCAGCATAATGTTCTCCAGGTCCATCCATTTTCCTGCTAATGACATTATTTTGTTCTTCTTGATTGATGAGTAGAATCCCATTGTGTATATATCCCATAATTGTTTTATCTGTTGATAGATACCTAGGTTGGTTTCATAATTTGGTTATTGTGAATTGTACTGCTATAAACATGGATATGCATATATTAATTTTCTGATTTCAGTCCCTTCGAAAAGATACCCAGGAGTCACATACCTGGATAACATAGAGAATCTATTCCCAATTTTCTGAGGAATCTCCACACTGATCTTAATTTGCAATTACACCAACAGTGTAGAAGAGTTCCTATTTCCCCACATCCTCACCAGCATTTGTTTTTGTTTGACTTCTTTTTCTAAAGTAAGAGAGATAGGGTGTATATGGGCCAGAGTTTAAGGGTGCAAATCGATAAACAGAATAGCAGCCATTCTGCAGACTATCTTATGACAATTTCCCTATCAAGTGATGCCTGACTCTTACAGGAGTTGGAGTAAGTAAATCCCTGAAGAGCTCTTACATTAAAATGACCAGGGGATCCTGATCATATAAGACACCAGAAACACTGAGACCATCAACCATGACTGGAGCCGGCTCACTTGGCATAGAGAGTAACACCTGCAATACAAGTTGTCAGCAGACAGCGAGAAACCAGAAGAAATGATAGCATCTCTGTAGATACTTGTAACTGAGCTGCTGTTTTTTGGTATTAGAAACTACAAAGAATTACACATTGCAGGTGTTGGCAAGAGAGCAGGAAATGCCTGGAGCTACCTAGCAGCAAAAATTACTTCCTCACCAAAAAATAGTAAGGACACCCAGCCTCAGAGAGAGGATCGATTACTGTTGCTTCATTCTGCCAGGGATTTTCAGTTGGGTTGGAAAAGAGAGGGGAAAGATAAAGGAGATTAAATTCAGAAAAATATTATTCCATGATTTGTTTTAGTGTGAAGGGCAGAGAAATTGACTAATATAGTTGAGAGAACAAAATATGTAACTACTGACAAAAGTGGATGATCATATGCTAACATTAGAAAATTAAGACTATGTACTTTTACAAAGCTGTTACATCATTGTTAGAGGCCTTGCAAACCAGTCAATCATATTTTGAATGATAAATGTAGTTTAATAAATGAAAAGCTTAGATGATGGCTTTTTTAATTTTATCTTTGTCTATATAACTGACATAATATTGTATATATTACGGTTTCAATATCATTATTTGATACATGTATACACTGTGTAATGATCAAGTCAAAGTAATTAGTATTTCTATCTCCTTAAACACCTATCATTTCTTTGTATCAGCAGCTTTCAAATTCTAGTCCTTTATAAAAACCAAATTTAGTTTTTAGTATAACAATAACTTTTTGTTAACTATAGTCACCCTCTAGTGATATAGGAGGCTAGGACTTAAGTCATGGTTTTATACGTTAATATTTAGCCTGCTTTTTTTCAAACTCCTTTGGCTGACAATGGTTCTAGAGCTATTTATTCTTCATTAATGACTAAGACTTTAACAGAAGTCTTTGTTTTTTTTTAACATTTTATTCAAAATCAGGTTTATGCAGACCTAGACACTTCAATTGTTGACATATGTACAATAAATAATTTCTAGGACAACCTGTCAATATTTTCCAGGGAATTCAGAGTCATTCACATGATTTGTCTTTTTAGTAGCATCATAGGGATAGGTAGAGCTTGTTGCTGTTTTAAAATGATTTTGTTAGCCGGGCGTGGTGGCGCACGCTTGTAATCCCAGCATTCGGGAGGCTGAGACCAGAGGATCCGGGTTCGCGGCCAGCCTCAGCTACTTAGTGAGGCTCTCTGCAACTTAGTGAGACTCTGTTTCAAAATAAAGAACAGAAAAATAGGACTAGGGGTGTAGCTTGGAGGTAGAATGCCCCTAGGTTCAATCCCCAGTACCGGAAAAAAAAAAAAAAAAGATTTTGTTGAGGAGGTTCTACATGGTTTCTCAAGCAATGAGATTCCATAGGAACATCTAGAAACATTCTTAAAATAAAACTAAAACTGCCTCTAGAGGTCATTATATACAAGGATTCTTCTTTCAGGTCCCCTCAGTTTTCCCTTTCCTCTGTAACTTCACTTTTAGACTAGAAAGTACAGGATTGGGTATTATCTTTGATGAAAGTAACCAAATACTTCTGTGTATAAATGAGACCATTACAATGTGGAGCTTTTGTAAAAATAACAAAACCAATAAAAGATATATGCATTTACTTTGAAGTATAAGAAAGAGAAATAGAGAAATGGCCTCCAATGTAAACAAATATTACATAATAGGAAGATGAGCTCTACTCAACAGATGAGATGCACAGAGCTCTTTCCAGTCCTTTGCTCTTTGTACAGCATGATCAACACAATGTTGAAAGAATAGTACCTTCTAAATGTCACAAAAATGTAGAGTTAATTAAATTTGTATTCAATACCAAATATAAGGGTGATAAAAATGTTATTGCATTTAGGCAAGAAAATGTGTTACTAATATACTAATATATCATATAAGTAGATGCTAAAATTATGTGTTCAGCATGATACTATATTTTGTGGTAAATATGCAACTATTTCTCAAGACAGGTAGACAGAAAGGCAACAACATCTTAACAGGTGAGATTCTCTGGATGATACAAACATTGGTGATTTTTTATTTTCTTTGTATTTATTTGAGATTTTGATAAATAGTAAGTATCCCTTGATACTAAGGAGAATGAGAAAGGTTATTTTTCACGATGGAAAAATATCTTCTCTAAGTGTCTTGTTTTAAATAGATATGTATTAAATACATAGATATGTATTAAAACACATGAATGACTGTAACTAGAATAATAATATATGAATAGCAAGCATGATAGAAACCATTTGAACAGTCTCCCTGGACTGTCACTGTAATTTGGCCTTCAGCATCTGTGCCACAAAATTATATGATGAGTTTAACAGTGGTCCATTACCTACTTCTAGAACCTGAAGCAATAAAACCTCTAGGTTGGGGACTCTCTCTTACTGAATTTTGTGCTCTAATATATTGGATTGTAGTAGATTTTGCTCATTTCATATCTTAACACACATTTCTTTTGATTTTTTTTAAAAGGACAAATAACTTGGATAATATAAGTTTGTAGGTCACACATCCATCTGAACCTGGCATTTACCCAAACTCCAATATCATCATGTATAATTTGTCTCAATTAGCAATTTTATAGTTTGCAATTAACTTTACTGTTAATTGATTCTCCCTATAATAAATGATGGAGGAAGTGAAATGAATATGATCTGATTCCTTGTCAAAGAGAAAAATTTTCGATTAAGGTTTGAATGAACGTAAACTGGAAGGACAAATGCTATTCCTGCCAAAAGTGTTGCCAAATGATTAATGGGAATCTGTATCAGCACTTTGTGAGGACTGAAAATTATATACATAATTTTAGTATTGTTTTAGTTTTCACTTTTTACCTTTTTTCTCATTAAAAATGTAATTTTACTTAATTTTTAAAACATTGATGTCTAGGTCTTGATGTACTACTCACCCTAAAAGATGTAATTAAAATGTGCTTTCATAAGAAAATCTATTATAGCTAACAGTTTGAGGAAGTCTGTATAAATTTGTAAAGGATTAATTTTATATTATATCTGAATCATTCACTAATGCAAATGCTAATTTGAAAGCTTGACTTGTTGAATGACTGAATATATTTCAATGTAACACTTTGTATTATACTTTATAGTGGTGAAGAAAAACTTATAGCTTAAAGATCTCATTATGTTTATGAATATATGAAAGGTATGGGTAAATATAATTAGAAAATAATACCTGAAAATTAGTATGTGTATTCTTCCATGAATATTTGGAATATGAAAATAATGTCGTGCTCTCTAAGTGGTGATACAAAGCAAAGATTTAGGGATGTGGTCTGTATTTTTATATTGTGTAGCAGATTCAGACAGAATTAAGATTATGTAGTCCTCAAAGGAATGAGGAACTTTATTCCATTTCTTAATACATTTTTTCCATGGAATATAACTCTCCTCAGTTGTAGCTCCACTCTTATGGGACCTGGTCTCTGGGAAACTAATGAACTAATTAAGAAGACTAGTGGTAAAGATGAAAACTTAAAATAAGACTCTGTGAAGATAGCAATATGTTAGTGTCACAACAATTGGCCTCTCTCCATTGGTATCTTTGAATATAGATTTGTAAGAATTGTGCTGGTCTGTGCTGATGCATTCCTGGGTGAAATGAAAAAAAAAAATAGCTGCAGTGTAATAGTTTTTCATAAAGCTAACTATTTTCTATTTAAAGAGCTATCCTTTATTCTCATATTATATTTCTTTTTCAGTTTTTGAGTTTAAAATATCTTTTTGTAATGAAGTGGTGCTAGTAGAAGAAAGGTGGCTTGTTTTGATTCTTAATATCCCTTCTGGGTAACAAAGAAAATGGAAATTCTGGCTTTTCCTCCCAAATATTTATCTTTTGTTTTAATTTTACTCTTTTATGAAATACAAGAATCCTGGAAGCAATGAAATAGAAAGTAAGAGAAGAAAAGCAGTTCTCTGCACTCAGGTAAAGATGCACACCTGGGAACTGTCAATCACCATGCTGCTAGCCTGTGGAAAAAACAGGTCTGAGAATGAAACTGCATGAGGAGAATCGAACAATAGAAAGACAAAGACAAAGACAAAGAAAGGGATCCGGAAGTCATTGTATTTTCATTTCAGTTATCTTCTTTTGATTTTAGTTACATGAGATGACGCACCCTTTTTTGCCTGAGATAGAATTGGGTTTCTGTCGCTTACAAACAAGGGTGTCCACCCAAACGATCTTCTGGAAAAGAAATGCCCAGCACCCTTGGAGAGTTCTTGAAGATTTTCTTCCCAGGGTCAAGCTTGCAGTGGTGTACAGGAGTGGGAATCTCGCCCTGGTGTCAGGTACCTCCAGTCTAGGTAGGGGCTCCATTGCTTCTTTTCCCCTCTCCAGGCTCTATTGCCTGGCTCTATGAGTAACCTGTAGTTGATGGAGATTTGTGCCACTTTCCCAAGTTTCTGCTCCTCTATTATCTCGCTAGGCTTCTTGAAACATTCTCAGCTGATTTCCATTTAGAATAAATCTCCTTTAATGTTCAACACTTCCTGGCAGTGGGTGGACAGCCTATGAGTTTCTCCTCAACCAGAATAAAGCAGATCCTTCAGTTGATATAGTTTGCTATGGAATTGAATAGAAACTTAGCATATGTTTGTTCCTATGACGTAAGTGCTAGAAAACCCAAGAATAGCAAGGTAAAAAGAAACATATAAACATTTATATTTTTCAAAACTTTTTTGACAAAAAAACAGGATTGGGATTATGTATGATTTTAATATATTTTCTTACACTTATATGAGGTTATATCCACAGAATCCATTATTAAATATATGTAGTGTTTATCTCCATTTTCCTTTTTCTCTTCTTTTTTCTTCTAATGACATATACTCCCCATATATATTATTTTAAGGTGGATTATGTTATAAATCCTCCTTAATTCAGGTTCAAAAATACAATTTGAAAAACTCAGAAAAAATATTTTATTGTAAATTTATATATCTTCATTTTTATAAAGGGGGATGATTTTATAAAAAAAAATAGTAAGCATGATTATTAAGGTATTATGTAATTTTTGAAGCACTTTAATCTGCATATGTATGCATGCAAACAATTGATATGCTAATTTTAGAACATTAAAACATCCTCTGAAGTGCCTTGACTTGACATCAAACTGTAATTATGCATGCACTGTAGTAATAATTAAAATTCAAACTTTTCAGTCACTCTCATTGACCATACTTCAAATTGAACTAAGGTTGTGCTCATACTGAGTATGCACATCATAAACTTTGTAAGATTTTCTTCACAAACATGTCCTGATGTTTAGAAATGCCTTATTTTTTCCCGAACTATATATCAGAGTCATATCAGAATCCACATCTAATTAACACCTTGAAGCAACAGTCTTGGACCATGATAGGTTACCTTATCTCTCAAAAGATGAAGTTCTCACTACTATGCCTATGGAAGATGAAGGAGAGTATCATCTTTTCAGTACAGCCAAAAATACTGACTTAGAAAAGTAAGGAAAGAAAGAAATCTCTAGAGTGGGCATCCTGGGGTCAGCTAGTAAAACACTGCTATTGTTAAGTACTGAGGTATAATTCAACACTGATTGGGGAAACCATAGCTCTGGTCTTCTGTCTTGGAAGAATATTCATTTGATGTAGAATATATCTTTTTATCCTTGGTACAAAATTTTCCCTGATCTTTTGAATTTGCACATTCTGGCTCACTATTGTTCTTCAAAATCTTACATCACCCATATAGAGCACAAACAGACTCCTGGAGTTGCAGCCAATTATTTCTTCTAGATCTGTTAGTTACACAAATTTATTCATTTTGTGAAAGTTTTGGCTATAAACTTAGGATCTGAGCACTTTTATCTACATATAATTAAATGAGATTTTACTTAAAATGAAGTTCTACCTCATATTTAAAAAAATAGCAGATCCAGTAGCATCCATACATTACTGGAAAATGGAATCCTTGCAAGACAAAGAAGAAAAGCAAAAAGAGAAGGGAGGCAAGGTAAAATGCAACTTACCATCGCCACCATGAGGGTCTCTGCTGCATCTCACATTTATTGGACATGTGCAGAGTCTCAGGAATAACCTTTGTGCACTAGGTGTGACACCTCAGTTCTTCCCTAAACCTTTTGAGTTAAATACCATCTTTTCCATTTTGCAGATTAAAAAAATATAAAAAAAAAAAAACACCCAAGCTTTGCAAAGCTTTATGATTCCAGAATCGCAAACCTCGTGTCTGCAGGAGCTGGGAGTCTGCCTGGAGACTTGTCTTCTCCCAGGATATATGTGAGGCTCTTTGGGCCTCATAGGAGTTCCCTCTTCTCAAGCTCCAAAAATGCTGGCATCTGCTTGCTGTTTGCAAGGGTGAGCAATGGGATGTGGGTAGAAAGGCACAGAATGAATCTTAGGCAATCTCAAGAGGATTAATGCCCATTCCTTCCTTTGAGGTGAAAATCCATCATCGGAGTGTGGAGAGGCACTGCTGTTAAATTCTCTGCCCTCTGCAAACAGCCATCTGTCTGAGATCTCCCTGAAGTGGCTGCAGTCCAGGATGACTGTTTTGCTGCAGTCTTTAAGTGGTTAGACTGCTGTAATGCCTGTGTTAATAGCTGGGAAAACGCAGCAGCAGCAGCCAGACCACTCCAATGGAACAATCTGAGTTAGGGTAAGTTTGATTGAGCAAAAAAAAGTCATGCTGACTATGTGATGGAGAGGCAGAACTGGTAACAGTGACAGGCCCTGCAGTCAGCAGCTGTGGATTTTATGTGAAGGGCAGACTGATCCGGAAAATGGGAAGAGCTGACTGCCAATACCAGCTTGGGGGTGTGTGGGGGGGAGGGTTGCTCAGTGCATCTCCTCACTTCTTGTACACATCCCATCTCACGTGGAAGCTTAGGAAATAAAACACGCTTGTAACATCACAGGGTGCAAGTAGGTACATATGGATGCTAGTGTAGAGAAGAGAGCTAGTTTTCATTGCAAGAATCTGAACAGAGCACAGGACTTTGTCTACTATATCCAGCGCATCGTTCTTTGGGGTTCTCAGTGACTTTGTAAAAATAACAAGGACTGGGCCATATCAAACTGTCATAATTCAGCATAGATCATCCACAAATCAGCATTTTTTTAAAGCTATAGGTAGTTTGGATAATAGAAAGAGAAAGATCTCATGATTCCTGTCAATAAGGAATTTATAGATTTGTTGAGGAGAGTATAGAGTATCCTTTTCTTTTTTTTTTTTTTTTTTTTTTTTTTTTTT